>PVIJ01008996.1:0-69817 GCA_004024925.1 Scalopus aquaticus | reverse complement strand
GCAGACACAGGCTCCAGAAGCACCTGCACTGTGTGCGGGGGCGCAGCCGCTTATATAGGCAAAAGGGGCGGAGCTAGAGCTGCTCATGCAAATGCAGTTTCTGGTCAGCGCAGTTCTGATTGGTAAAGTTTGTCAAGCAGTGATTGGTTGAATTTCAGTCCAGGGCGTGGCTTGCTGTAGTGGTTTCATCTCCTGGATTATGGACCCTCCAGTGCTTCACCGTGCCTCAGCATGCTCCAACATGCTCCAGCATGCCTGGGCACCAGGACGTGCGTGGGACTGGACCTTCAGTAGCCTCCCAGCTCGGTTTGTTTGCTGCCCAGACTCTCGGAGCCTCCATGTTCATCTTGGTTTTGCTTTTCTTTCTCACCTGCGTTCTCTGCCTCGTTGATCGTGCTCTTAAGTCTGAGACCTCGGAGCCTTTCCTGATGTCTGCCGCTGTGCAGAGCTAATTTGATCCGAAGTTTGGCCATGTTCAATTCACTTAAATTCTCTGGGCCTCGGTTTTGTCTTTTTTCAAAAGGAATTAAGACTGATCATCTCCACCACGCCAGTAACCAGCTGACGTGGCAGATAAATACGCCCAGTGTGCTGGCAGCTCCCTACGTGGCACGTTTGTCCTTTAAGTGATATTTTCTCCTTCCACGTGAGAATTGCAGCTCTTTTTTTTGGCAAACCTAGCAACCAGCTAGTGACCACAGCGATGTGATGTGTGAGAAGGAAATGGAGCGATAATGCGATGGGCAAATGAGGTGTTAATGGTAATGGTGTCCGCGGGCGACTCTGGACGCTCTGTCCCTGTCAGGAGGACACACAGAGACTCATTCTCTCAAGCATTAAACCAAAGCAGTCTTAATTGATAGTCATTCAGCAAATATTTATTTGGCTTCTCCTGCTAGGGGCTGGAGATTCAGCAGGAAGCTGGACACCCAGGTTTCTTGCTGCCATGGAGGCCTGAATTTTAATAGCGGGAATGGGCAGTAAGTAACAAGTAGGCATTCACAGGCTGGCTCAGAGGGTGGCTGCGGCACCGAAGAAAGTTACCGGGGTGAAGTGAGTAGTGGTTGGATGTATCAGTCAGATTTTAGCCAAGAAAATGGAAATCACTCTAGGTATTTCAACAGAGGGAAATTACTAAAGGGAGTTAGTTACCCAGGTGAGGAAAGATCTGGGTATGGGAAAGTACCCAGACATTAACAACAACATGGGATTGAAGGGAGGGGGCGCTGGTGTTCCAAGCATGTTTGGGCACACGGCCCCAGGACTTGGTGACGCTCCTGCATTCGGGCATGGTGTCTGGCTCGAGGACTAGGTGGCAGAGGTTTATGACTAAGCTTTCAGGCAAGATTTGTGTTGCCTTTTGTTGAGTTACAGAGGGGCAGGATCGTAACTCCCTGCTGTTATTTTAGATAAAACGGAGGTTTCGGCCGCTATAAAAGAGAAGGCACAGCTTTAAATTTCTTGTAAATCAACTTTTTCGAGAGGTTTACAATATTGACATAAATAGTAAGAAAAAAAAAAAACTAAGCCACTCTGCAAAAAGAACAGCATCTTAAAGTTTGCATTAATTTTAATTTTCTTTTCCACGTTGGGGAATAAATCAGAATTGAAACCTGGCCTTGGGCTTCCCCAACACTTCGGCAAAGGTGGGTTTGAGCCGCTCCCCCAAATCTGGCTGCCGGGTGCCCTGGTCTGCTGAATGGCACTCGTGCTGACTGGGGCACCCGATGCAGGGGTGAAGTTCCCTGAGACTCAACTTTCTAGAGAGGGGAACCCGCCTCCCCAGTGAGTTTGGAGCTCCCTGCTGCGCGGCTTAACACTGTCAAAATACAAATGTTGCGGTGGCAACAGCTCAAACTTGCCACCAGGGGAGGCTGATCCTTCAGTCATTTCTCCTCCCCCACCTTTGAGCAGACCCCGCCCGGTCTGCAGGGTGCGTGTGGGGAAAGCCCAGGTCTGGGTGGTCAGCGGGGAGACGCTGAGGGCCAGCTGTGTGTCTGCGGGCTTCTGCGTGTGTGTAGACGCGGCATACAGTCAAGAACCAGCATGGGTGGAGGCAGCCGCAGCTGACATGTCTGCCTTGGAAGCTTTTTTCACGATGCCACCGTTGCTGAGAGCGTGGCGTGGTGCCCCTCTAATGCCACCCTTGTAGCCTGCTTAACTCAGCTGTTGCCCTGAGGATGGTTTCGGTGGAGTCCGGGAGTTGCTGTCATGGACCACGCAGGTGCTGAGCCCGCGGCTGGCATCTCCTCCCCGATCTCGTGCTCACTCCCGAGAGCGGAATCCGAGGAGTGTTGCCAGGATGGGCTCCCGGGTCCCGCGCTCGGTTCTGATCGCTCTGGACCAGCTGCGCCTCCTCCCAGCGCCGGCTCCTGGGCAGAGGCTTCGCTTATCCCGGCGGTGTCTCGACTGGCCGCCGTGTGGAGCCAAGCGAGCAGGAAGGAGGATGGCGGGCCGCACGGTTGGAGGCAGGAGTGACCCGCCGCCTCCTCCTTCCAGAATGACCCACACGGACCGGCCCTCTCTGACGGGCAGGGAGATGTGCCGCTTTGTGTTTGCAGCTTGGAGGAGCCGTCCTTGGCCTCTCAGAACGTCTGTGTGTTTGAAGGGTCTGCTGTTTTGGGGAATGCGCAGGTGATGGGACGGTCTCCGTAGACGGGCTGACAGCCCAGCCCTCTGCCTCGGTCCTGCGTGGGCAGCGGCGCCCCCCGAGGTCTGTCTCCTAAGGGCGCCTCCAGCCACGATCCATCCTCGACTGATGCCTGTGTCTGACCTGCTTCCCCGCCCCCGCCAGCACCGTCCTGCTCTGCGCTGCAACTTCGCCGTCTCAGACGCCGCGCGTCAGGGACATCGTGTGGTGCCGCAGACGTGCCACGGAGACCTTGTGCCGAGTCCACGCCGGCCAGCCTGTGTCTTTATCATCATCCCCTAATCAGCTCTGTCGTCCTCTGGGAACGGGGCGCCTGCCTGGGCCCTGAAAAGGCCAGTGCGTCCTGAAATCAATAGGAAGCTCCATTTGCAGAGTTTTGAACAGCTGCAGAAAAAAACGTGTCAGGAGCCAGCGCCGGCGGGGTGTCTGGGCACCCCTCCTGCGGGGCGCGGCTGGCTCTGGGCTCCTGGGGCTGGGGACCCGGCATCTGGGAGGGCCTGCTCTTCGCCCCGGGGCAGGCTTCCCTCGAGGCTTGTTGGGTCTCTGCTCCGTGTCTCCCCATTTAAAGACTCCCCCCCAATATGAGCAACATAAACACGCACGTCGTGGGTGAGTGTTAGCAGTGTGAGAACACTGTGTGACGAATTTGGAGAAAGCAGAAAGAGGGAACAGTTTTGTCCTGGGCTGGACGGATGCAGAGCGCGAACGTGTGCCCGCCTCCACGCCCCCACGGCCCCCACCCCACGGGCCAGAGCTGACACGGGCGTGATTTTCTACTCTTCACACACGGAAGATGTCCCCTGCTTGGCATCTTTCCCGTTAGTCTGCAGACTCGCCTGGTCTTCCTCGCAGCTGCCTGTTCCTGCGCCGCGAAGGTGTTCGGTTCGGATCTTCTTAGTAATAAGCTGATGCCCTGTCCCAACGGTGACCTCATGAGGCAGACTGTGTCCTCACGTCCCCCTTCGCGAGAGAACACTCGAGGCCCGGAGGGGTCAGGCACCTTGCTAGGGTCACCCAGCGGGGAGGCGGCAGAGGTGGATTCAAACCTGGGCCCTGCTTCAGCGTGTCCGCCCTGGGGCTTGCTGGTGGCTCAGAGGAACGCCGCGGGCGCTCCTCCGACAGCTGCTGTGCGTCGCTTTCTTTGGAAGGAGAGTCGGGGTGCGCCGTGAGCCCCCCGCGTCCCCGCATCTCGCCGGCGCTTGCAGAAACGTTTAAATGCCTGTGTGCTGCCGCGCGGAGGGGTGGTGGCGGGAAGCAGACCCCTCGAGTCACAGATGTCGGGGCTCACAGGTGGGGGCCGCCCCGTGGCCCTCCTGAGTTTGGGGCTCCGCATGAGCAAGCAGAGGCGGGGGGGACAATGGGCTCCGTGGTCCGTGGGCCCCTGTGACTGGCTCTGCAGGAGGGTCCCCGAGAGCGCCCTTGGTGGAATTGCGGGGCCCCCGCGGGAGGAGCCCTGAGGGCTGGACTGGTCTGCTGGGTGGGGGCCTGCGGGCGGCGGGCTCGTCCCATGCAGGGGTGCGGCTTTCACCGGCCTCTGCTTCCTTCCCCTGCAGGCACCGAGGGCCGCGGGGGCGCGGACAGCCTGCAGCGGTTCTCCTCACTCCCTGCCCACCTCCCCGCCAGCCTGCACGTCTCGGACGCCGAGGAGGCCTTCTTCCTGAAGGAGGCCAACCAGGACCTCACGAGGAACGCCAGCCTGCAGGCCCGGGTGGAGTCGTTCTTCGTCTACCGGGCCCGGGAGCCCCCGACGGTCAACGCCAGCTACGGCCCCTTTGCAGCCGAGAGGGTCGTCCCCGAGGAGCTGCTGCTGGCGGCCTCGCCCTTCGGGGAGGCGGGGAGGTTCCCCTTCAACTGGAAGCTGAAGGCCCACATCCTCGACAGCTCCATCTACTCCAACCGCCCCAAGGTGCAGACCCTGTTCTACGTCGCCGGGATGGACTGGGAGGACGGCGGCCCCGCCGAGCGCCTGCCCTGCGTCAGGATGTCCGCCTTCCCCGAGGCCCGGGAGGTGGCGGCCAGCTGCCGGCTGCAGGGGGCCCCGGGGCTGTGCGTGGCTGAGCTGGAACTGCTGCCCGAGTGGTTCAGCTCCGGGCTGGACCTGGAGCCCGAGGAGGAGATCCCGGCCCTGCTGGGGGGCACGGCCATGGAGCTCTTCTTCGCCGTCTACCCGGCGGACCAGGCCGGCCGGTGCCCGCTGGAGGAGCACGGCAAGTGGGAGAACAACATCCATGCTGACCCCGGGGGCCCGCAGCCTGCCGCGCCGGCCCGGGAGCGCATCGGCAGCGTGGTGGTGTACCCCACGCAGGACGACCTGCGCTGGTCCCTGGTCAGCCTGGACCGGAACGTGGCCCTCTCCGTGCCCCTGAACCTGGTCCACGAGGGGGGCGCGGCCACCTTCCTGGTGTCCCTGGCCAGCGGCTCTGCGGCGGACCACTTCGCTCTCAGGTAAGGGGCTTGCCAGCCAGCTGGCGGAGCCCACGCGCCCCTGCGTGAGCAGTCAGGGGTGGGAGCTGCTTGCTGCCGCGCGCCCAGGGTGGGGGGCACCTGCACGTGCCAGGCGCGCGGCGGGAGGTCAGGAGGCTTTTCCGGAAAGTCTCGGGCTCTGTGGTCCCCCCGGCTCTCGGGCCCCCAGCTCCTGCTCGCGGGAGCAGGAAGGAGGCTTTGGCCCATCCGTGAGCCGTGGCGCCGTGTTCCAGTAAAACGTTGTTTAAAACAGGCAGCGGGCCGCGGCCGGTGTGCCGATCCCCTCACTGTGGACGGCCAAGGCCAGGCTCGCGCGGGAGCTGCCCGAGTGTCCGGGGCCCGGGGGAGAGCTGAGCTGGACAGGACCGATGCTCTTCTCCGGAGCTGGGTTTGAGGGGTGGAGAAACAGAAGCTCGAACAGGCCCAGTCCTGCTGAGCCGCCGGGCCCCGGGCGCCGTTTCGTTGCGCTGCCAAGGAGGGAAAACATCCCTGCGGGCGGGCCCAGAGGACCAGCTCGTCCGCAATGAGGACGCAGAGCAACCTGAGGGCAAGCGTTGAGCGTGAAGACCCTCGAGCCAGGTGTGGAGGCGGGTGGGGGGCTGCCCAAAAGGGAAAAGACAGCTCGAGGTGTAGGCAGGTAGCTCCTGCAAGGGAAGAGCCTGCAGTCTGGGGCAGGGTCGGGGTGCAGCCTGCTCTCGTGTGGGCCCGGGGCTGGGGCCTGAGCAGGCGCCGTCCCGGCTGAGTCACTGGGCTGAGCTGCTGCAGAAAGGAGCAAGACCCGACTGATGGAAGCAGGAGGCAGACAGGGAGCCAGGGAAAGGGGAACCCCCGCCCTCCCCCGCTAGCGCTCCCTGTGGGCGGATCAAAGCAGGCCCCTGCAGGCAAAGGAAGGCGGAGGTGCGTCCCAGGCCAGGCAGGGCAGACCCTGCCCTGCTTGTGGTGTCCGGCCCTCGGTGACCCCGACCTGCCTCCGTCTTGAAGTCCCCCGGTGATGCCCTGAGCTTTCTTAGATAACGCGGGTCAACGTTCTCACCCCAGTCTTCGGCTTCGTCTTGTCTGCAAAGGCGCTTTGGCCATGGAAGCTCCAGGAGTCGGGTTCTGCTCGCAGCAGTGAGCGGCGCTCTGCTGTGGTTCCTAAGCTCTTTCCAGGTAGTTCTGTTGGGTCAGATGTGGCTGCTCCCAGAGCAGCGTTTCGGGCTGCGAGGCCCCAGCGCTTCTGGAAGCACCCAGGTGACAGCGGCCTCCTCGGCTTGTGAGATCTCAGCCCTCCAGGGCCTCCTTCCTTTGGGGAGCCCCTAGGATTTCAGATCCTTCCCTGGGCTTTGGAGCTACAGGGACAGGTGGGGAGAGGCATGAAGAGGAGGCTGTTCAGCCAAAGGAATGTTCCCACATTTTGTCTAAATAAATAAAAATAAAACCTTTAAAAAAAATCTAGCCCCTCTTTTTGTCACTGTATCCCCTTTTTCCCAACACTATGTTGGGAGCTTCAGAAATCAAATGCCCTGGGTATAGGCTAGAGGTGAGTGTAAAAGTAAATTGTAAGCATTCATTTATTTCCCCTTAAACAGTTCAATATATACGTCATTAGCTAGAAGTCATTATTTATGACTTGGACTGTGATTACATTGCACACGGACATCAACTTGTGGGGCTTGTACTGTCCCAAAGGAAAAATATCTAGTCTAGAGTTTGCAAATGGGTGGCTACAGCTAAATCTAGCCCACAGATGTTTTTTCAAGTTCACATGGCATTCCTTAAAATACTTAAAAGAATTGCCAACCTCTAGCAATAGGGAGATTTCACGTACCATTTTCTTGGAGAGTTTTGAAGATCTGGCAACTTGGCAACAATTGACTGTAGTAGAGGAACGGCTTCCTCCCTGAGGTGCTTCATGCATGGTCTAGTTCTCCCCAGTCCCCACCACTCTCTATTGTCTCACACCTGGCCAAGAAGTCACTTCTCTGATCCCTCTGGCTTCTGTGGGCATTTGATTTTTGAAAGTCCTGACATAGTGTTGGAAAAAAGGGAACACGGGGCCAAAAAGAGGG
The DNA here is from genome assembly GCA_004024925.1 of Scalopus aquaticus. NCBI lineage: Eukaryota > Metazoa > Chordata > Mammalia > Eulipotyphla > Talpidae > Scalopus > Scalopus aquaticus. The sequence goes on along the minus strand of PVIJ01008996.1, from coordinate 62,656 downwards.
GCTGGATTTTTTCAAAAGGCTTTATTTTTATTTATTTATGCATACAAGACCTGGGTATAGGCTAGAGGTGCATTTAAAAGTGAATTGCGTGTAAAAGTAAATTGTAGGCATTCATTTATTTCCCCTTCAACAATTCAATGTGTACATCATTAGCTAGAATTCATTATTCATGACTTTGTGATTACATTGCACACAGAGATCAACTTATGGGGAATTACCGATTTAACACTATTGAACCTTTCAATACATGAACGGGGTCTATTTCTCCATTTATTTACATCTTTAATTTTCTTCAGAAATACTGTGTAGATTTTGGTGTACAGGTCTTACACATTTTCTCCAAACTTTATTCTTGAATATTTTATGTTTTTAATGCTATGTATGGAGCTGCTGATTTTATTTTTCTAATTTTCATTGCTACTGGGCACTGATGCAGTTGGCTTCTGTGGACTGAGCTTGCAGTCTTGCCAAATTCACTTCTCGGTGTCTTTATACATATGTGTCTCTGGTTGTCGACATGCAGTTGTTTTTGGTACTTTTATTTATTTTGACAATCTTTGTCTTTTAATTAGAGTGATTGCTCCATTAATATTTGATGTGATTACTGATGTGGTTAGACTTGGGCCAACCATTTTATTCTTTGTTTTCTATTTGTTCCTATTGTTTTGTGTTCCTGTTTTTTTGTCTCTTTTGGGATTATTTGCAAATTTTCAAGAATTCTAATTTAACTTTTCTATAGGCATTTTAGCTGCATTATATTTTTAATGGTTGCATCGGGCATTACAATATACACGTTAACTTTTCACAATCTACTTTGAATCACTATCATTTCTCATAACACATAGATAGATACCCCATGTTCTTTATGCTAAAGTTTTTTTATGTCATTACATGGAGACCTATATTAAAAACCTTAAAAAGCAGTATTAAAATTTTTGCTTTAGACAGCTTTATGTATGATAAAGAAATTAATAGGAAAAACAAACAAAAATAGCTTTTATCATTTATTCAGGCTTTTGCCCTTTCTGACATTCTTTATTCCTTTCTGGGGATCTAAATCTTCCCCTAGTGCCATTTCTCCGTGTGCAAGAAGAGAAGATAGGGTAGGAGATCCCTGTTGTTAGTCTTGGCAGTGAAAATTGCTCATTTTCTTGGTTTGAAATATTCTAGGAGACTATTTCTGCTGTGTGTGGAATTCTGGGATGGCAGGTTTTTCGTCCAGCACTTTGAAGTCGTCCTGTTCTCTGTGGGCCTCCTTGGCCTGCTAATGGTAATGAGAAGACAGCCCTCATTGACTTACTCGCCTGGGGGTGTGTGGTTTTACTAGAACAGCTTTGCATGTTGCGTCTGCTTTTCAACAGCCTGCTGACGGCAGAAGCAGGCGTTTCACGTTTATCCTGACTTGGCTTTGTGGTACACTTGAATTTATATATTTATGTCTTTCATTCATCTTGGGAGTTTTTCACAGCATTTACTTATTTAACTCTTTTTCTTTTCTGTCTTGTTTTCTTACTCCCCTGCATGTCAGTTGCAGGGTATCATTGAAGCCATTTGCTAGTATCAAACAGTTCTCCATTCATTTTTTTTCTGTCTTTATTCTCTCTCTTTTCACATCAAATAACTGCTGTTGATCCGGTTCCAAGTTCACTGAATATTTCCTTTGTCATCACTGTTAAGTGTATCCAGTGAAATTGTAGTTTTCAGCTTTAGCCTTTCCATTTTGGTCTTATAATTTTTGTTTCTCTGTTGAGATCTCCTGCCTTTTTGCCCATTGAGGACATATTTTCTTTTACATCATCAAGGGTAGTTATATAGAGCAACTTTAAAATCCTTTTCTGGAAATTCTCACATCCCAGGCTTGGTCTCAGTTGCTTGTCTTTTCACTCTCAAGTGACTTTTACATTTTTGCTGCGCCATGTGGGTCAGCTCCCTGGCCAGGGCTGGAATTCAGGCTGCAGGGGCTGGCGATAGCTTCATAGTGCTGAGACTTAACCCCTGTGCCACTGGGAGGCCCCCAACTTTTATATTTTTGAATCTTTAGCTTTGGAGTAAATTGGGGCTGTTTCTTGGATAATACAAATGCTAAGTTGTGGAGACATTCAAGATTCTATTCTTTGCTTGGACTTGAAGTGCAGATCTTATTCTTGGATACCAACCCTAAACTCAGTACAGATCTTGTAATAGCAGAGATATCTTCAAGCTTAGATGTGGTGGTACACAGTTCAGGGGTGAGCCAGCAAAAGTGGGGCAGTCCTTCTGAGAGCCGTCAGCTGACTGTGGACACCCCGTTATGCTCTGTCCATTCCTGGTCGCTCTCTGGTGCCTTCAGATCGCTGCTTATGTGCTGTCTAGGGCTTGCAGTTGCTCTCGCTGGTGGATCTCGCCTGTTTATATTTAACGTAATGACCAATATGGTTGGCTTTAGGTCTGTTATCTGCCATTTTTTTAATCTCAATGTTGTTCTTCTAGTCCTTCTTGATTTCTCTTGTAGTAATCAAATATATTTTAGTATTACATTTTAATTAATCTGATGACTTTTTAACTATCTCCCTTTGCATTTTAAATGCTCCTCCAAGGATTATAGTATGCATCTTGAACCTTACCACTGTCTAATTGAAATAGACATTTCATTACTCTGGGTAGAATAGAGTTACTTTGCAATCGTGCAGAGCTATTCTCCCCATCTTTTGTGCTATTGCTATATATATGACACCTACATATATCTTTACCTTTTTAAGATTTAAGCTATTTTTTTAGGATGTCTTTCGACTTGGACCTGATCATACAGGAAAGATGCTGTGTTCTTGTTACCTCCTATTAGGTGGTATGTGGTTTTAATCGGCCCCATTAGTGATGATGTTCACTTTGATCTTGTGATTAAGAAGGCCTCTGCCAATGTTTTCCACTGTGAATTTCCTGTTTTTCTTTTTGCAGTTAATAAGGATTTAGTGGGAAGTTACTATGGCACATGGCACGCTAAACACTTCCTTCCTCATCAAGCTTTCAATTTATTCTTTCGTTAATGTTAATTTACATTCCTATAGAGTTAGGATTTCCTCTGAGTGAATGGAGTTGCCCGGTGGGAGGCAGTAGTGAAGATGGGTGGTTGGGAAGGAGGAGAGAAACCAGAGGGATGATTTCCCTCTGGTGCTGCCCCCTCGCACGTGGGCCTCCCCTCTGAGCCTGTCTCCCTAGGACACCCGGTCTGCTCCGGAGACCCAGGGCTCAGCGCCCACCACGTGGTCCAGTTCAGGACCTTGCGTCCCTCCACTGCGTCCCTCCAGTCTGGGGAGGCCCCTCGTGCCCCGGGTCTATGTCGCCACCCCTGCACTGGTCCCCATCTTTCCAATACAGTCGCCAGCTCCCCTTGTTAATAACGTCCCTGCGCCGAGGTCTTCTGGGTCGCTTCTGTCTCCAGCGGGAGCGCCTGGCCCGGCGCCGGCTCTCTGCCGTGTTGGGCCTGTGGGGTGGGGCTGCCGGTGGGAACTGGGTTGACAGAAGGGGCAGTGCCTCGCCTGTGGGCCCCAAGCCCCACATGATGTCCTTCCTCGGGGTCCACAGCAAGGTGTCTTTGTGGTTTGGTAGCACTGGAAGCCTTGGGGAGGATGAGATTTTCTGCCAGAATCCTGAGAAGAAAAGGCTGTGGCTGAGTCCCAGCATTTCATAGTTTGATAGATGACAAAGGGGGGTCTTTGGGGGGCAGGGAAGACTGCAGACCACAGACGGAAGACGAGGGAGCGCCCACAGGGCTGAGTGCCGCCGGGGCACGGGCAAAGGGGGGCGCACCACCCTCGCGTCTGGCACAGGGGGCCGTGGGCAGAGACTTTCTAACAGGTCTAATGAATTTCTGGCCCTAAAGCGTAGATTGAAGGGTCTTGGCAGTGAGTGATCTTTGAGGATTATTAGTTAGGGACTAAGGTCAGCTCCGTGGAGGAGAACCCAAAGAAAATGCACTCCCCAAGACTTAGGGAAGGTCAGACTGTCCCCAGGCAGGTGCTGGTCGGGGGTCAGAGCACCAGGGCCTGTGCGAGCCTCTCAGCCTTTCCCTCGTCGCCCCAGGATGCGGCCCCAGCTCTGCCACCATGCCCGCCTCTCACGGAGCAGCCAGGACGGAGAGAAAGGGGGAGTCTGCGCGCCCCGGCCTGCCCTCATGAAGGTCCCTCCCAGCAGCGGCAGGCGGCACCTTCACTGTCACTCCACGCCGGAAAGGTCCTCGCGCTCGGGGCCGAGTGGGAGAGTAGGGGTGTGGGGGTCAGCCTGACACTCTGCCACCGGCCCCTCGCCCCCGTCAGGGAGAAATGGGAGACAGCTGCTGGGTGGCGGACTGGCAGTGTCTGCCCCCGACTGGATGGGAGGGCTGCCCTGCACAGCCTCCCCAACACTGGCTGGGAAGGGGAGCAGAGGAAGGAGAGCAAACTGGGAGGGTTCTGCCCCCTAAAGCTGAGGGAGCCCACTTGTGTTTCAACACCAGCTGGGAGCCCGAGGCCTGGAGGCAGTGAGGACTCATTTCAGGGCCTGAGAGCCAAGTCCTCAGCCCCTTTGTGTTCCCAGGGTGCAGCGGGGCAGCCGCCTCGTCTTCCCATTCACTGTGGGGCGGTGGAGATTCTACCCGAACCCAGACCAGGTCACTGTGCGCAGGGGCTGCCCCATGCTCGCCCAGCACGGAGCGCGTCGTCCCCGCGCCTGCCGCCTCCTGTCACCACCTGCCGGGGTCCCGCAGCAGCTCATCTTAGCGGGACTCCAAGGCAAACCAGCGGCGAACCAGAGGCAGGTCCCCTCGGTGAGCTCTTCCTCTTGGCCGGTGGGTGCTGGGGGGCAGCCCCATCAGGTGTTCAGTAAAAGTGCAGGGAGCTATATTTTTCTCTTTGCCGGTGCTGTTAAAAATGAAAATGCAGTCTGCACCCCACAGGGTAAGGTGGACCTCACCCCGGCTTTAGGGAGAGCTCACACACCAGGAAGAAAGAATCAGTGCCGTGTGCGGTGGTGCAACCTGGAATCATTGCTGCAGGCCTGGGTAGAGCTGTCAGTCGCTCCTCTTCCCAATCGGGTGGTCTGAAGCCACAGAAGTTCTTGGCGGAGAGCCAGGCTGCAGCCTCTGTTCCGGGGTGCTCTGTGCAAACTTCGCAGCCGTTACAAGGAACTGAATTTCTGTCAGCCGTTCGGAGGCGGAGCTCTGCGGTGGGAATGGCTGATCTGGCGGCCTGAGTCCCCAGCCGGGACCGGCAGCCTGTCAGAGGCATGAAGAGTCCCTGGAGTTGAATTAAATCTGAAACCCAGAATAAGAACACTTGCCACTTACCTCCAGGGCCCGAGTAATGATTTTTCTTCACTTACAGCAACCCAGTTGCACCTGCTACTTAATAAGTCCGCCCGTGCTCTCTCTAAGTGGGAAATCAGAATCCTCTCTGGTGCTTGTGCCCCACTGGGCTTAGCCGAAGGAACCTTGTGTCTGCCCCGGGGGTGGGGTGTCAGGATTGAAGCTTGGGGGTGTTTTTCCAGGGAGGGAGGAGGAGAGGCCCGTTTAGGCACGGCTGGGACACCACGGGCCCGTCTGCAGCGCTGGAGAGTCTGATTGGGTCGGCGGGGGAAGGGCAGGTGAAAGATCAAAAAGAGCCTTTTCCACTGCAGGTTTTGGGGGGGGGGCTTGACTGTGACATTGGGGGTGCGGCGGGGGGCACGGAGGATAAGACCACAAGGGCAAGTGGAACGTTCGTAGGTCCTGGGGCCACTCCCCACTTCCTCGTCCCCCAAGGTCCACTCCACACGAGGCCAGCGGCACATCTCTCCCAGGCATGGCCGCCGTGACTCCCAGCTCACGGGCTCGCTCTGCTGTCCCTGCTGCAGCTGTCCCCGGCGTGGGCAGGCCGGCCCCTCCGCGATAGTCACCGCCAACACCCCCTTTTCGGAGAGGCCCCGCCCATCCCTAGGTGACCCCAGTTCACTTTCCTCACCCTGCCTGTCGCGGCCTTGAGTCCCCAAGCCCCCTGCTTGTGCTCTGCTCCCCACCCCCATGTCTGCTCCCTAGCAGGGTGCGTCCCCGGAGCCCTGGACTGCCCAGTGGTGGGGGGCGCAGCGGGGAACAGACACACCTTGACATCCACGTCCTGGGACAGGCTCCCTGTGGGCTGATGCCAGTTAGGGACCGAATGGTGTCCCCCAAATCCGTCCATCGAGGCCTTGAACCCTCTCCCCCAGTGCATCACAGTGTGACTGTAATAAGACAAGGGCCTTTATGGGGGTAAAGCCGCGTCAGGGTGTCTTTCCAGGAAGGGGAGATGGGGACCAGGTGCCCGTGCCAGGCGAGGACATGGGGCGGCGTCCCCAGGTGGTGGAGAGAGGCCTCGGGAAGAGCCCGCCCTGCTGGCATCTTGACCTTGAACTTCCAGCCTCCCTCCAGGAAATAAACTTCTGTATTAAGCCCCACCCCACCCGGCTTGTTTGCCGCGCACCCTGGAGATGGCATCCCGCTCCGAAATGGTTCTGTCCGCCTCTGTCTGCCTCTGTCTGTCCGGTTCCCGCTTTCCCGCCTCCTGCACTCTCCGCCGTTTCATTTCTGCTGCAGGCGCCCACGAGCACAGTTTTCTTTGGGGTGCGGATGGACTCGGGGCGCCGGCTGCAGATGCCTGTGCTGAAAGCTCCAGTTCTGGACGCGGGGTCCTCTGTGGAGGCTCCCCCAGGAGTGAGTGGAAGGGCGGGAGTGAGGTCGCTGCCAAGGCCCGACTTTCAGCGCTCTCCTCCTCCTGGGCTGGGGCGACCTTCCTGTTGGGCGCCCCGGGACCCGGACCACGCCTTATCCAGGTTCCCAGCAGCCTTTGCGGAGTGCGGACCCCACTGGGCTCCGCCCATGCGCGTTTCCTTGCGGGTTAACGAGTCCTTCCTCCGTCCCCCTGGTGGTAGATTTTTCCCGCCAGGATTTAGCCTGAACCCTCCAAAGGGCAGACGCTGGGGAGGCGCTCCCCTTCTGTCTCCTGGGGGTTTCGGCCAAGCTCCCCCAGGTCGTCTTCCCTGCAGAGCCCACGCTCGCCCCTTCGCCCGGCTTCCTTTGTCCCACGTCCAGGGCGCTTCCTCTTCTGCTTGGCAGCCTGTGGGTTGGTCAGTTGCAATGAGCTAATTGCAATTATGTGCTGTTAAAGAAATTGGAGAGAGAGAAAACGGGGAGAGAGAAAAGAGTCTTTGTTGTTCGAATGAGCAGCGAGAAACTGGTGATTTCCAGTGCTGCACACAGAAAAAACCGCAATTTTGGTGGCTTCGTGTTGCACGAAAATGTCGAGAGCTAAATTTCATTTTGTAGCAGGGCAGGCTGACGCCCGTGCGACCAGACAGAACATTTCCATCACCGAGCCGGTAAACAAAGCCCCTCGTAGGGTTTGCCGACCACAAGAAGCACAGACCGAGTGGCGGAAAGGTTTTATTTATTTGCCATCTGTATGTAAATTTTGCTATTATGGAAATTGTGTCAGAAATTGGGCCGCAACCAGATAGCACACAATGGACCGTCATATTGGAGCTGGAAAAAAAAGCCACCTCCGTGTGTACGTGCGGGTGGCTGACCCCGCTTACCCTGCTCCCTGGGCAGACCCCGGCCCACCTGTGCCCAGGTAGAGGGCTGCCTCGAATATGAACAGTCCGCGCTTAGAGGGGGCTCTCACCCTCCTCCCCGGAAAGCGCCCCCCGCCCTGCCGCGTCCCAGTTCTGAGTCCAGGGTCATCCTCCTCGGAGCCTCCCAGGGCGGCTATAAAGAGGCCCTTGCAGTGGAAAGCACATCATTCTGGAGTTAATTAGAGCGCGCCTGGAAGGGAGGAACACCCCTTTTTGCTTTTGGACCTCAAAGAAACTGTGAACACGAGTAAATGAAAGGGCACCTCACGAACAGGGTAGCAGGTACTAGGTACTTCTCTGCAGGTGGGGGGACCAGTTGCCTTCCCCCGCGGCCCCCGGCTGATGCACTGAGCATGCGCGCTCTCCATCTGGAACACTCGCCTGGGAAGTTGGACTTGCGGCCGCTTCCTGTTTCCATAGCAACGGGATGGGTGTCCAGAGAAAGTGGTAGACTCCCTGGGGGAGCCCCGCACATAAATCAAATCACCTCCTATGTTCCCGGGAGTTCTGAATTTCCTTTTCTCATCCTCCTCCCCAAATTTACCAGGTTCTACAGTGACTTTTGCCTTCACCCCATAGCTCCTAGGTCAGCCTGCCGGTGCACTGCGGGGGAGCGGCCTTCCGAGGAACACTGACACCCCGAAGGTGTCCGCGCACTGCCGAGGCTGTGTGGGTGACGCTGAGATACCAGCTCGGCTCTGCTCCAGCACCCTCTTCCCACCCTGGTCCCGCCGAGGACAGAGGGTCTGTGTGTCGCCCCAGGCTTCTGCAGTTTGTTGCTTTGTTTCTGTTTTCAACAATGGACGCCCACGCCCCAGACGGGCATCTTGGGCAGATGGCAGCGGCTGGCTGGAATTCAATAACATTGGTTTGTTTTCATTGTACTTCTTTTAAGGGTTTCTTCTCTCCGTGGAAAGCGATATTGCTTTTTTCATTTAAAGTGCTGATGCGTGGCTTGCGCCCCAGATAACTGTGTGTAGGCCCAGGGAGCAGAGCTAAAAAACGCGCTCTGGACGTGCTAATACAGGGGGGCCCAGGGTAACGCGTGCGTGTGGCCAGGTCCTGGTGCCGGGAGGTGGGGCTGGGTTGCAGCCCGTGCCCCTCGGTGGCGGGAGGGGCAGGTGGCCCTCACTTAGTCTCCTCTCTGGGCCGCTGGCTGGGCGGGGCCGGCTCACAGCCCTCCTGGCCCAGCCCTCCTGTCTCCTCCGAGGGTGGCGATCCCGCCTTCTGAGACCACGCGGTACCCAGAGGGGCTCACCTCTGGGAGGGACTTGCCCAGGCAGAGGCAGGGCGTGCGGCCAGGAGGACGGGGACCGAGCACTGACCGTAGACGTCGCATTCTGGTCCCGAATCTGAAGGACACTGTTCAGTTGCGCCGCCTCTCGGAGCCGGTTTCTTAATCATAAAAACCATTGGCTTGGTGGACACGTGGCCCCAGGCAGACCCCCGCGGGGGCTGAAGTCCGCGAAGGTGGGGGACGCCTGGCCGCCCTCGGTGCCAGGGGTGGCGCGAGCTCCGCCCCACGCTGCTGCTCTTGACGTGGCCGAGCTGCCACTCCCGCTCATGCCCGCCCAGTCTCCGCGGCGGACGTCGTGCGTTCAGCCCTCGAGCTCCTGTCCCCGGGCACTGTGATCCCCACCCCCAGGTCACCCTGCCCCCAGGTCACACCACCAGGGTAGAAAGGGGCTGGGAGGGGTCCTCGTGGCTTGGAGACGCTTCAGTTCAATAGGAAGAAATGATCTCTATGAGGCGCGTGACACTTCCTATCACCAACGAGCTACAAATAGCAGGTTTGCTGGAAAGTGAGTTTAATTCCACAAAAGGTCAGGTCAAGTTATGAATCGCATTTTATACCTGAGCTTTGTTTATTGATGTTTATTACTGAAGAGTTGGAGGTGACAAGGGAGAGGATCTCTGGTTGTGCCCTCAGATCTCCTTTATTTAATGTTTGCTCTCTGTAGTTAGAATGATGGTTGAAATATTGAAGATCCTTCCACCATCTGTTCTTTTGGCCCTGCGATGATGGGGGTAGCTTTTTATATGAATCTCCTGTGAACTTTGGGAGGATTTTATTTAGTCTTTAGAGTGGGGGAAATGTCAGGCCCTGCAGGTTTTTCATCATACTTTGAATTGCACGTAGAACACATCAACTCAAAGTGGCTTCAGTCAAACTTACTGGCTCGTGGAAAGTGCAGTGACAGCCTCAGGTATGGCTGGATCCAGACACTCAGACAGTGGTGTGGGAGGCGTCTCTGTCCATCTTTGCCTCTGCGTGCTCTGTTGGCTTTACTCCTCAGGCAAGTGGTGCACCCTGGGGATGCTTTTAGTGACTAAAGAGTGAAAAGAAAGCTGGCTTCCCTGTGCCCTGACAAATCCTGGGTCACATGTCAATCAGATCAGTCTGTGAGTCAATCAAGTGTGGCCGTGGGGTGGGATATTCTCATTGGCTCATTGGGTCACGTGGTTCCATTTTGGACCAATCATACTGTCCAGGAGGACGCAACACTTTGGCCAATCCCTGGAGCCGAGGGTGGAGTCACCCAGCTTTTGCAAATGGGCCTTCCCTGTTACTGATATCAACCTGTCTCCAGGGAGGCACCCATACATGCACAAGCACAGACAGACACACATGTAAGCACAAGCGTGTGCGCGCGTGCGCGCGCGCACACACACACACACACACACACACACACACTCTCTCATCCAAGTAGTCATTGTGATAGGAACTATGAAGTAATTAAAATGTTCCTGGCTTGTAAAAATGCTGTATTTCTGACTTGTCAAAAGCTGGCCATCTAGTTTGCTTCGTATTCCGCTTCTTTTGATGCAGGATTAAATTGCGCAGCGAGACAGGGAGAAGAGGGGCCCCCCAGGGCCTGTCCTCCTTCGAGAAGAGCCCTCTTTGTGTGCTGGAGTCTCGGAGTCCAGTCTCTTGCTGCCCAGCGCTCCCCGACGGGTGCTTGTCCCCAGGCATCCTCTCATCAGCTCCTGTTTCTGACTCAGAGAAACAGCTTCCGCCTCCAGGGTCCAGGCTTCTGCTCCCAGACAGGAGGGAGCCCCCCACTCCTTCCCGCCCTGCAATCTTTCAGTCACGGCCTGAAAGGAGCGCTCAGCAGAGCCCACTTTGCGCCTCCAGGTGCCCGTGGAAGAGGCGGCATCTCTCCGTGGTTGCCGCGCCACAGGCGGTGGTGTGCGGGGAACCCAAATGGAAGACATTGTCGTAGCTCCCTGAAGCGCTCCGGCCCAGGCGGGCGATCTCGGGCGTGTGCTCACGCCAGCTGTTCCTCCTCGCTCTCCTGACAGGGTGCGGCTGCTGGAGTGTGTCTCGGACATCCTCGCAAGAGCGTCCTGGGACCATCGCCTCGGAGCGAACCGGCCCACTGGGTCCCCGCACAGACTGTCCGTCCAGCCCCCGGAGGTCTGTCTGGATTTCTGGAACCAGCTGCATTAAATAAAGTTCCAGAACCGCTGGCCCCTCGGACCCCGGTGCCCGTACACCCTCGCCTGCCCCCAGGCGCCTTTGTCTCTGCCTGGTCAGATGCGACCCGCAAAGCCCAGAGCATCTAGAGACCAAGGGTCCCGAGAGCCCCTTGGTGCTGCCGCTCTTGCCCAGCGCCTCCGTGCGGGCACGCGTCTCAGGACCACGGGCCGGGGGAGAGGAAGCCCCAGAGCCCCTGCTCCCTGGGCTCACCTCCGCGGGGAGGCACAGACAGGCAGCAGAGCCCACAGGGATCTGGTCGGGGTGTTGAAGAGAAGCTAGACCGGGGCCGGAGAGGGGCACTGACGGCGGAGGGCTCGCGGCCGAGACGGGCGCCCAGGACGGCTCCCAGAGGAGGCGGTGTTTCCCACCTCACGGCACTGGGAGCGGCCCCAGGGGCCTGGGGACGGATTGCAGGCGGGAGGAACAGCACCTGCAAAGGTGCAGAGGAAGGGCCGTGCTGGGAGCCGCGCGCGGCCAGCTTTGCCGCGAGGATGTCCGCACGCTGTCGCGCAGCCAGGCCGCCCGGGGCTCCCGCCTCTCAGGAGTGTGTTTAACCCGAAAACATGGGCCAGTTAAACTGAACCCACCGAACTTGAGGACAGCAAGTCTCGAAGACATAACGAGACTAAAATAAATAAAACACCCCAAAACGTGGTTGGGGATTTACTTTCTTCCGTGAGAGATGAAGACGACGACGAGCCCTCGGGAGCTGGGCTCGGGGCCGCCTGCGGCCCCCAGCATGGAGGAGCAGCCTGCTGCCTCCCTCGGCCTCGTGGCGCTGTGCACTGTCGCACTTGGCATGCCGCGCTTGACACTGCTGCAGCGTGGACCCCCAAAGGATCCACTTAGCAGGAACACCCGAGGGTTCCCCACTTCCCCCAAGCACTCCCCAATCCGTGCGCCTCAGATTGCTCCTTTTGCAGGCCCCACCTCCCTTGGCGATCACGTGACCTGTCCCTAAACGCCTCCGGCAGGGGTCCAGGCCCTGGGCTTCCCTCTCTTTGTCCGTCCTCCACTATCCCACGATTCCCCAGGGCACGCTGCATCGGCCTCGCTCTGGTCTGCGCCGTCCTTACAGCCGGCAGTCGCAGAACCCGCCCCTGAGCGCAGGCGGCGGCCAGTGTTGGTGGGTCAGCGCCCAGCCAGAGCGAGGTGCTCTCCTGCAGGGGCGTGCCTCAGCCCGCCGCCCTGCCCGCCTCCCCTCCATTGCCACCCCGTGACTCCAGGGGTTCAGATAAGTGTGTCGTGAGCACACCATGGAACAGGAATGCAGGTGCTTCTGCTGGGGGGCAGCATGCACTGGCCGTGTCCTGGAGTCTCCGCAGTCTTGACCTGTGGCTTCGGGGTCTTCTTCCAGCCCAGCCAGCACCAGGCACCGTTCTGCGTGTCTCATCGTGAACGTCGCCCCTAGAAGCACGTTCCTGGCCCTCTGGAGCCAGCCGCTTTGCTCACCCTGCAAACCCGCGTCCCACGCTGGCTAACCACACCCCCTGCACCAGCAGCTGTCCTCTGGGGCACTGGGACCTGGACACCCTCACTTCCACGCTGGCTGCATGCTGGCTGCACCTACACAGAAGTCCCCTCTCCCCTGCGCCCCTTCTGGGTGCTGTGAAGGACTCCCCAACATGCAGAACAGGCAAAGCCCCGATGTTAAAGCCCCTGCCACCCCCCTGGGCGTGGCCGTCCCTCCCCAGCCCCTCAGGCCCAGCACAGCGCTGAGGCCACTGCTTTCCTCCGTCATTTTAGATATTGTGGTTTTTAAATAACGAGTGCTAAGAATACCACCGCGCCTAAAATATTTCTCTAAAACAAACTTAATGAATATTCAAGACATGGATTTTTCTGGGCTTTAGTTGTTCTAACAAATGCAACCTAAAATGAAGGGTTTGACCAAGGACTGGAATGTAAGGACGATTCTGTGACATTTAGGAGAGAGGCAGGCTTGAGGCTGGAGCTTTCATCCCCAGCTTTCACTTCTGTGGTGGCTGGAATTTCTTTGCGGGCGTCCCTGCTTGCTGACCTGTCTCGCGTGGCGCAGGTGGGCTTAACATCCTTCTTGCTTTGCCATGGGCTGGCTAAGCTGGTGAGCTTTGTCCTTCTGCCCCCAGCTGTTGGCCTGCGGTTGAATACTCAGTTTAATTCAACCAATGAAAACCTGGCTCTGGGATTCGGCTCTAGAGAGAGAACCTCACTTTTTCTCCGTGGATGAGGATGTGAGATCCGGAGCTGCTGTAGCTACACTGTGACCTCAAGAAGAGAGCCCGTCAGTGCACAAAACCCTCCCATGTGAAGGCAGAAGAGTCCGTGCCTGAGGGAACGGGCGTGATATGCAGCCAGCCACCCCTAGAGCCTCCGCCTCTGGACATCTTAGTGGGCGTGAACCAGAATTGGGTTATGTTTGGGTAAATTGCTGCCATCATTTTCCTGGCAGTGGACAGCCAGGTCTCTCCAGAGACCAACCACTCTGGAGATGTTGTTTGGGGCTGCTCTGCCTCCACACAGGACCCCAGCCACGGTGTCCTCCAGGCCGGACCCCTCACCCCACTCCCATGGAACATCCTCACATCCCAAGATGGGGCAAAGCCTCCACTTGCCGCAATCCAACTTCTCCATCAAGGCTGCTCCAGAGAACACCCACCCTCAACCCTCTGGACCCAAAGACTCTGTACACTTGACAGATGCTCAGAAATTGAGTGATGGGAGCCCCCAGGGGCGTGGGAGCTGCTGGTGGCAAAGCCATCTGGGGCTGAGCGGCCTGCCCGCGCCCCCTGCCCGCGCCCCCTGGGTGACTCTGACCGGGGCCCAGGGGTGCTCTACCTGCCTGGCTGCTCCCTGCCCCCCAACACCTTGGGGCTGGCCGTGCCCTTGGCCAGACCATCTGCTTTTCAAGCTCGCAGGGGAGACGGCTCGGACAGGGTCTCCATGAAGGGGGGGGGGCAGGCATGGACACAGGGGTGCTCCCACGTGTCCATCTGGGGGCCAGATCTCTGAGGACAAGGCACCTGGCCTCCACCTTTGGATCCCAGTGGGCAACTCACAGGAGCCCTTGAGCGGACTTAGGTTGCTGGTGCCTCTGGGGCCGAGGGGCGGGGCACAAGTGGGGGTCCTGCGAGCCACCTGTGCGGGGCCCGCGGGCGAAGGGGAGCCGTCTGGGCGGGAGGCCCAGCTCCGATGCCGCTCCGCCCGCCAGCTGGCTGCGGGAACAGAGGGCGGGCTCTGCCCCACCGCCTGATGAAAGCGCCCTGTGAGCCGCGCGTCTGGAGGGAACGTGCCCGGCTGCTGAAACAGCAAGTGCCGCCGGGAACGAGGGGGCGCCGGCGGGGGCTGCGGGGCCGCTCGCCGAGGCATGCGTTCTGGAACATTCTCGCCAGTGGCCTCTTTGGCAGCAAGATGGAACGGCTCAGAGTAGGGACAGAACAGGACGCTCTGTTCGCGGCTCGCATAAATTAATTCCGGGAACATCACGATGGCGAGAAAGAAGGCTTTGAGGAAGCGGCCAGGTCTGGCCTCCGGGATTCAGCAGGAGGAGGGCGGCGCCAGCCAGCGGGGCTCCCGAGGGCGCAGCCGGGCGCAGAAGCGCAGAGCTGTCTCAGCGAGACCTGCCCGAGGGCAGTAGAGACGCGGGAATGGGGAGTAGAGACACGGGAACTTGTTAATCACACAGCAGATCCCGGCGACTGGGACTGGGGGAGACGCTCTGGATTCGACTTTGAGCCGCAGCGATGAAGTAAATCGGAGCGTGTAGCCCGTCAGCCGATTGTTTCTTGGCTTCCCAGTGCCATGACCATATGTCTGTGCCGCTCTGTGGCCTGTGAGGGCGCAGCAGCAATATTGTCTAAAGACAGTGTGCCCCAAAATATTTGACAGGGAGTGAACCCCTGCAGCTGGAAAGTGGGGTCCACAGACTCACCCAGTGCAGGGGGTCAGGCGTCCAGGGTGTGAAAAACGCAGTCACCTGCAGGATGCAGTACTTGAGGCACACCTGTGTTTGGACCCCGACCCCCCAGAACTTTCTCTCCCGGTTTTTTAAATTCTGTCTTTAGATCTGTTGCTGGTGGAGTCTTAAAGACTTTTTGATTTGGGTAAGTCTTCTTTAAAACTTCCAACCATCTGTTTTTTTCCAAATTTTTTTTTTTAAATTGAGGGGACGTTCACATTACATGAAATTAACCACTTCTAAGTGGCATTTAGTGCACAGTGTTGTGCAAACTCTACCTCTGTCTAGTTCCAGAACATTCGCCGCCCCCTGCACCCCAGCAGTCACTCGCCATCTCCTCTGTCTTTCCTAACTTGGGCAGCTGTCGATCTTTTTGTCTCGAGGAATTCACTTCTTACTATTTTATGTAAATGATATCATGCCACATGTGGCCTTCTGTGACTGACTTCTTCCATCTAGCATGTTTTCCAGGGTCATCCATGTTGTAGCACGTAGTCTTTTTCAGGACCAACTAATATTCCATTTCCCCTATCTTCATCTTTTATTTAATCCATTCACAAGATGGTGGGATCTGGATTGTTTTCTCCTCTTGCCTGTTGTGAGTGCTGCTGCCAGGAGCACACCATTTTCAGTTTTTCGGGCATCTCCCCAGGGGTAGCATTGCTGGCTCGTATGTTTAGCTTTTTGAGCAAGTGCTGAAAAGTGGGTGTGAGGTAACACCTCACAGTGATTCTGGCCATACTTCCCCATGGTCTGGCCCTGCTGACGCTCCTTGGTGGCCATCTGTGTTTTCTTTGGAGAAACGTCTCGTCGAGAGTTTTTAAAGTTGCGTTTTTAAGTTTTTAAGTTGGGTTGTTTGTCTTTCTGTGGCTGTGCTGTCATAGCTCTTCGTTCTGGGCGCTGGACCACGCCGGGTTTGTGAGTTCTCGTTCCTGACACTCAGCCACAGCTTTAACCGGTGTGGCAGACTCCGCTGTCAGGCGTGACCCGGCTGGTTCATCTCGGGGGGTTCAGTTTCTGAGCTCTCGGCAGTGGGACGTCTGTCTTCGTGGTCTTTGTTGGCACTTTTCTAACTTCACAAGTTTCCCACGTTGCCTCCTGTGGGAAAGATGCCCGGGCCTCTGGGGGCACTTCTCCTGGCCCACTGCCTCAGGGAGCCGAGGGGCCCGCACCGCAGAGCTGACCACTGTGCGTCTGGTCTCACCTGCGTGTGGCTCAGCCCGGCGTCTGGGGGAGGCTTGCGGCCCTGCTTCCTCTGGGGCGCTGTGCGTCTGTGTCTGTGGCGCCGGCTGCCCGTGAGACCGCGCCGGGGACTGCAGGGTGCAGGGACAGGCAGGGACACGGAGGCAGCCCAGGCTGTCCGCCCCCTTGGCTCTTCCCCAGGGCCGAAGCTGGGCCTCGGCTTCGTCCCTGGGGCGAGCCCCCCGGCTAGGCCACACAGCCCCCACCTGCCGTGTCTGCAAGCTGTGGCCGCGGCCCCGGGCCTGGGTACTCCGGTGCTGTCCTTCCTCGGGTCTCCAGCCGGCACATCCTCTGCCCCTCCACCCCTCCAGGGCCCCTTCCCAGCTCCGGGTGAGGGGTGGCCCCCAGATACCCTCCCCTGCCTGGCACGTCTGCCACGTCCGCCGTGGCTGAGCAGAAGCACGTCATCCCCGCACGCCAACGCAGCAGGCGGCCAGCACGGGGTGGCGGGGCTCCTGCCCCAGGCGCTTGCGACAGGGCCGCGAGACCCGGTTTTAAAGGACGGCCACTCTGCTCCTGGAGCTCCTGGCGGGAGGGCTGGCTCGGCCTGAGCTGCCTCTTCCCTGCTAACGCGGCTTTTCCTGTTTTCCCACCCGCAGAATTAAGGCCGCAGCCGGTGTGAAAATAACGGCGGTGAGAGTGAGCAGCGAGCACCAGTGGGCCGTCCAGGAGGAGATCAACAGCGATGGCGACCAGACCACCGCCACCCTCACCTGTGTGGGCCACCCCCCGGACGCGCAGAGCAGGTGCGCTCGGACCAGGCGCCTGGGGGCCGGTGGGGGGCGCAGGCTGATGGCCACGTTGGGGTGTATGAGAAAAGCTGGCCCTGCATTAGTGGGGTGTGTCCCTTTGAGCGCCCAGGCAGCCGTGGCAGTGATGTCGTTTTTGGAGGTGCTGGGCTCGGAAGCAGGGTCCTTGGGTCCACTCCGGGAGAGTCTCCCCAGAGCCCCCTTTCAGCGGCGCCGGCGAGTTTCCCAGGTGGGTTTCTCCACGGCAGAGACGTCCGCTGTATCCGAAAGGGCAGGTGTGTTGCAAAAGGGGCAGAAGCATGAAGGACACGTGTGTGGACACAGGGACAGAAAGGGCCGCCCGAGGGGACGGGCTTGCTGAGGGGCCTGCGTGGTTGCTGGACCAGGTCCGCATGGGGTGCCACGGCCTCCTGTCTTTCTCGGTCGGTTCTTCTCCAGCGGGCTCCCCCCCACCCCTGCCCTGGCCACTGGCCACAGCAGCTCAGCCTCCTTCCCGCACTCTGCTGCCACCGGGGACGGGCACGCGGCTCCTCCCCCGCGGCTGTGGGCAGACCTGGGTCCCGCGCCCACCCCGAACCCTCCTCTCTGGCAGCTCTGGGGTGGGGGAGCCCCGGGGCTTGGAGTACAGGAGAGGGGCCTGGGGGTGCTGGGGGTTGTCCCTGCCGTCCCCAGGGCCCTGCACGTCCGCCTGTCACGGGGGCTCGGACTTCCCGTCCCCCAAGTCCCTGGGTCCCCGCTGTCCACACGGCCTGTGTGTGGGGAGGCAGCTGTGCGATCGGGGTGATATTTTGACTCGATGGGAAAACACCCACTCCGGTTATCAGCTTTGGTCTGATGAGATTCAGTTTAGCTTTCTCATGAGAGAAGATTAGGAAAGGTCAGGGAGAAGAAAGAGCAGCGACTCACGTGGAGCTGCTGCTGGGGGCTCCGCGCCCCCGGCCCCCCAGATCCAGAGGGACCAGGCCTCCTCGGCTGGGGCCGGTCTGCTGCCTCCGCGTGACAGTTCACAGTTCAGCTCCTCCGACACCCGCTAAATCCCCTCTGCCGTCTCAGCCAAGAATTGTTGCTTTTTATGTTGTTTTGTTGTTGGTGCTCGCAAGTGAGGGTGAGGTCGGGGCTCGGGGCCGCGTCTGCTGGTGAGAAAAGTGGACGCCGGGCAGACCCCGGGCACGACGCCGCAGAGAGCAACCAGCTCCGCGCGCGACCACCTTGGGCCGAGTCGGGGCTGTAGTAGAATATAACGTACACACTGCCTGGAACTGTGTGATAAGAATTAAAAATGTGTTGTATTTGGAGACTCGTCGGGCCCAGCTGGAGGCAGGAGAGGTCTTCATTTTAAACATTTTAATGAGCACTTGTTGTGGGGAACGAAGATGAGACCCACAGGATAAGGGGCGGCGTTGCCAAGAGAGGGGAGAGGAGATTAGAGGACTCGCACGTTTGAAAGTGTTGGGAGCAGATAAGGCGGCAGCCAAGGCAGCCGGGCTAGGGGAGCCCGCCGGGGAGCCACGGGGGGCGGGCGGCTGCGGGCGGCCGCGGGCATCTTGCGGGCGTCTCGGGCTGGGCCCAGCCCCAGAGGACATCAGTGGCGCTCTCCGTGCGGCTGGAGGCCGCGACTCGGAGCAAGTTCGCCCCTGAAAGTCGGAGCAGGGGCCGCGGGAAGCCCAGCAGAGCCAGCGGAAGAGCAGTTTGCGCCTCTCCACTGCTCAAGGGCATGTCAAGGTCACAGGCTCAAGGGCGTGGGAGCATCACAGGCCTGAGCTGCGGGAGCCGGAGCCGGCGTGTGGGACTCTGCGGCGTCAGTCGGACGCAGCTGCACACAGGAGGGGTCGCCTTGGGAATGGGCTGGCAGACCCCACAGCTTCTTGTGAAATTTAACACTCTGTGGTCCGCTCACGTATTCATACGTGTTCATCTAGTCTCCGGTTTTTCACGCCACGGTGGATTTATCTGGAACTATTAGGAGCTATTTCTTTGATCGTACTCAGTCTAGAAGCTTTCCACATTGTTTTGGTGAAAGTGTAAGGTGTTTTAGGAGAGATATTACAGGTTTTTTAATATCCAGTAGTTCAGGAGTTGTGTGTGTTTTATTGAATGCTTCTACCATTCCTGCGGCGGCACAGAAAATGGCCGGCCCCAAGGGCTGGTACATTTAAAGGGCACCGGCACACAAAGTGTTAAGCAAAAAAAGACCCAGCAGCCAGCGCGGCCTGGGCTGTGGCATCCCCCTCACCGGTGCCCTGGGCTGAGGGGCTCCTATTCAAGGTACGAGCCCAAAAGGGGTAATGAAGCCAGCCTGAGGTACCGACAGCTGCCCCCCCAGGAAGGCGGGGGTGCCCCCACCCCTCTGGGTGCGGTTCTCTCCTGAGAGGCTTCCTGGGGAGTCTGAGGGCGCATGGGTGTTGGAGAAGTTCCCCCATCTAGTTCGAGTCTGCCGTCTAGTCCTTATTTTGTTTTAAAATCTATTATAAGGCCACATAAGGCTTCTCAGGGACCAGCCCTGAGCTTGTTCTTTCGAAGATAAACTTAAAAATTGGGGACATTTGCGTCTGCGAGGCAAGCGGCTCCGTTCCGTCCCTTGGGCCGATGTGCGCCGAGGCCTCAGTCCACGCGGCTGCCCGAGTTCAGCGACTGGGGTGGCCAGGGCGGTGGGGCCGCCACGTCCACTCTTGCCCACGCCGTTCCTGGGCAGGAGGTGCCCCCGCTGACCACCGCCGACCCGGCGCTCTTGCCCCAGCGGGACTGAAGATGCGGTAGTCAGAGTCCCGGCCCTAGCAGGCCCTGCGGCCTGGGAGGCCGGCCCGGGCGACACAGGGCCTCTCTGAAGCCGTGCTCACTCCAGAATCCGTGGGGCTCGTGAAGGGCACGTGGTTTGGGAAGACTCTTGGATGCGGCCGCCCGGGTTACCTGCATGCGCTGCAGCCCATGATGTGTCTGACGGGCACGCAGACGAGAAGACCAGACGGCAGGGACGTGGCCACGGGCCAGGGGTGCGGCAGCCGGGAGCTAGGAGAGGCAGGACAGACCCCCGCAGCCTCTGGGAGGCACAGACCTGCCCCGCCTTGACTTTGGAGGTCTGGCCTTAGATCTGGGAGGGGCCCCTGTGTCCTCAGTCATCGCGTCTGGGGTGATGGTTACAGCAGACACAGGAAACCAACAGGTGAGACGGCTCCTTGGGGTGAGGTGGCCACGGTCTCTCCATCTGGGGTGCATGTCAGACGCGTGTCGTGGGGGCCTCCCCAAGATGCCACCCGCTACCTGCACTTTATTATTTTTTAAAGATTTTTTATGCATAGATGAAGTGGGGTACAGGCCAGAGGTGCGGGGGTGAGAGGATTCCCCAGAGACAGTGGGGAGCAGAACAGGCAGATCCACTGAAACACACTGCTGAGGGGGCAGCGGGGAGACAGGTGGGTCTGCTGCGCCCTGTGGGTCGCTCCAAGGCCGGGGATCAAACTCAGGCCACAGCGGTGACAGCCTGAGACTGACTCCTAGGCCCCCTGGGAGGCCCCCTGCTTGCTGCATTTTAAAGGCGACCCCCTGGGTGATTTTATGGTGTAAACAGCTTGAGAGTTACAGGAATGAGTAAAATAATGACCTGCAGAAGATATAGGCTTTTACTCTGAACACTTTTAGCACCTGAAAAGAATGGACTTAGAAATAGGCGCTCTTGGGTCTAGCACGGTAATTGCCAGCGCACGCCGGGCAGGTGGGGGTTTGGCCGCCGAGGCCCTCAGAACCAAGCGCCAGTGCACAGAAACATGGTGAGTGCTGGACCATCTGCCGGTCACGCTGAGGAGTGGCCTCTGGGAACGGGAGGCTGCCCGCCAGCAAAGACCAGCCAAAGAAAAGGGAAGAAAGAAATATCTACAAAGCAGCCGCCTCCCTCTGGGCCGTAGGAAACCCCCGTGGGTCCGCCCGCAGCGTAGTGTCAGGAGAGCGGCTCCCTTCGCCTCTGGCTGTCGCTGGCCCGCTGCGGAGTGAGACTGTGCCGTGGGGTGAAGAGGGGTGGGCAAGGCCCCGGCCGCGTGCGCCCAGGGTCCCCCACGAGCTCGGGCCCAGCACGTCTGATGCATGTTCACGTGTCTGTGTGCTGTGTCTGCATGGACACAGGAATGTCACTTTTCGTCAGCCCCAGACTTGGTTCGGCTCGGAAATCTGTCTCGGGAACAACGTCGAATAAACACGCGGTCGTGTCTTTTCCTGCTGCTCACTGTGTAGCTGTGACAATAATCACCAGCCCCCTGGAGGAACAGATAAAATGCCGGCCTCTCTCCCTGCAAGTACAAGTTTGCACCCGTGAACAGTCTTTCCCAGCAGTTCCCAGATGCAGGGTCGTCGGCAGACCTGTCCTCGACGCGGCGCTTACGGAGACGCGGGATTCCCTGCATGTTCTGGCGGCGCCGCGCCCGCACTCCCGCCTCTCTCTCTCTCTCTCTCTTTGCTGCTGGTCTTTTTGGGGTGTTTCATG
The DNA here is from genome assembly GCA_004024925.1 of Scalopus aquaticus. Taxonomy (NCBI): domain Eukaryota; kingdom Metazoa; phylum Chordata; class Mammalia; order Eulipotyphla; family Talpidae; genus Scalopus; species Scalopus aquaticus. Next base: position 41,177 of record PVIJ01008996.1, on the reverse strand, counting down.
TTTTCCCTTTCACACATTCTGTTTTACTTTAAAACATGAAATTCCCATTGGGAAATCCTGGGAGCGGACGCCAGGAGTGCGTGGGTGAGACAGGGCGCTGCCTCTGTGGGGCTTGGTGTCCCTGGGTCCCTCTGGGGGAGAAGCGGACAGTCCCCGTGCTGGGCACGTGGCCGGTGCATAGAGCCAGGCGGGCAGCCGGCCTGAAGGGGACTGCTGTGGTTTTGGAAGTGCAGCGATGGTCTCTGTATTCTTCTTTGGTGGAATTGATGCCCTTGTGGAATTTATCCCTGCAGGGTCGGGTGGGGCTGGCTCTCTGTGAGGACGGGCCGTCCTCGCCGCCGCTGGTCCCTGGTGTGTGTGCGGACCTCCACTGTGGCTTCACGGCTGTGTCGTCATTTCCGGCCCATCTCTGGTTGCTGGCCTGCGAGGCCTCCGTCCGTCAGCCTCCACGTCGCAGGCCCTTCCCCGAGGCCCTTGGCGGACGAGGAACGGAGATTCCCACACGCCCTTTCTGACCGGGAGCAAATTTTTTTTTTAATAGATATTTTATTTATTTTTGTGATTCATATCTTTTACATTATTGTGTGTTCCCCATAAGTTACCCATCACCTGTTCACCTGTGGAACCATCACCATAGTCCCCCGTGCTCCCCTCTTCCCCGCTCTTGAGCCCTTCCCCTCCCTTCCTTCCCTGCTGAATGTCGCTTTCTTATTTGCGGGAGCAGATTTTATTTCCCCAGTCGGATTCGCTTCTCGTAGCTTCCTCACGCCGGCAGAAATCGAGCCAGAGGAGCGGGAGGCCTCCTTTCCAGCGGGGCTTGGCCCAGAGCCCTCGCGCTAGACTTCGGTGGGTGGGGGAGCCCAGCCCAGGCAGCGCGAGCTGGGGCCGACGGGAAAGGCTCTGGCTGGTGGGTGTCCCTTGGGGGCTGGAGTCCCCGGGCGACGCCTGGGGGTGGAATTGCTGGGCCAGAGGGTCGGTCTTGTGGCACGTTTTGAGAATCCTCCGTCCTGCTCTCCATGGGCTGGGCCCATCCACGCTCCCGCCCATGAGCATGTGGTCCCGCCCCCACCCGGCGCCCGCACTCGCTTCCGGTCTGCGTGGCCTGGGCCCCGGCGGGAAGTGGTGTCCGTGGCCTGACCACAGGGCCTAAGTGACGAGGGGCCGCTTCTCCGCCTGCGGCCGTCTGGGGGTCTGCCCCTTGGTGTCCACCTCCATGAGGGCCTTGTAGCGCGTGGCTGTCGGACCTGAAGGTCACTTGGGATGGCGTGAGCCTGGGCCCTGGGGTGCACCTCCCGCCTGCTCTGTGTGCCAGGTGCTCTCAGGGTGGCTGCGTGAACTGGCTCGTCGTGTTTGGGGTGAGAGGGCTCCTCCGCTTTCTGAAATGGCTGGATTTCCCCAGAAGCCGGCCCTCTACTCTCTTCTTCGGGTTGATGATCTTCTGGCTCGGTTTTATGGATGGATGGGGTGTTTCGTAGGAGAGACGCTCATCTTAAAGACATGTCATTGCGCTTCGCCACTGTCATGGGGCAGCGTTAAGTTATTCCTCTTCTTAGGAGAATGATTTAAGTAGGAAATAATGAATGCAAAATGCTGTCGCTAAACACCAGCAGATAAGCTGATGGATCGCTTGCCACTTGCATCTTGCTATTAAGGGAAAGAAAATGCTATTTAATCATTTTCAAAAAAATACAGATAGTGACAGGGAATTTGATGCATCTCAGCGCCCAGTGATTCATTAGGGAGCACTATTATTGCCGGTTAATGAGGGACCCCTGCATCTTCCCTTGATTAAACAGTTGCAAAACAAAAAGTCTTTTGTTTTCAGAAACATCCCAGGGCTCCCCATTATGTAAACATGGGAGCTTCTGCGGCCTGGTGTTGGTTCATTTGGCCTCTCCTTTACTCAGGTGGCACATAAGTAGCCCGTGAGCCTATTTTGATTGGCCTCCAAACTGCTTTTTCCCCATCTTCATTTTGGGTCAACATTAAAAAATCCGGAGATATGATGAATAATACACATTTCAGCCATCGCTGGAGAAATCAGGAGGTTTGGCAATATTGATTCAGGCTGCTAAAGAACAGCCACAGCCACTGGGGCGCTCTCGTTTACCACAGTCCTCACCATTCCCTATTGTGTCCCCAGACTGGGGTTGGCTCTCCAGTGGCATCTATCAGAAAGCACATGGTGGTGTTTTCCTTGCTGGGAGAAGCACTTCTTGATAGTAAGTAGTTCATGCTTGCTAATTATGGGACCTTGAACAAGTCATTGAAACTCCTTGCGCCTCTAGGCCCTCAACTTTAAAACAGGGGAGATTCGATATCTTCCCTCTAGGGCCATTGCAGCCATTGATCCGATGTGCTTGTGGCAGAGCTGGGCTCAGAGGGCGCCCCTGGGGACCTTGCCTGGATTCCTGCAGCTTCTATCCCCTTCCCTATCAAGGTAGACAGAGAAAGCAAGGGTGTCAGATAAATCAGAAAGCTTGTCTGTGTCTTTGTAACAAAGACTGATCCTTCACGGTTACTATGTAAACAGCAGGATTCCGGGTGTTGGGAGAGGGGAAGCAGACAGCCTTGAGGGCTGAAGCCTTAGGCAAGCTCGCGCAGGTGGTGGGCAGCAATGAGTGCCTGGGGCGCACTCCTCAGCCCAGTCTCTCTAAATGCAGATAAGCCGGGGCTCCCTGCGGGGAGGCCACCTGGGTGTCTGCTGGGTCCTCTCACCTTGTGTGTCCGCCCCTGCCCCCCGGATCTGAGCGGCATCTCCGGGGCCGGGTCGCTGACCGGAGCAGGGGACAGAGCTGAGCACTTGTGATTATGGCCCCACGACCAGCCCACGGAGCCCTGTGAGAGGGGTCCTCGGGCTCCGGTGGGTGGGAGAAGCTGGGGGACGGCAGCTCGGCTCTGGGAGTCCTCCTGCCCGTGTCCCCCTGGGGCTGTGCCCCAAAGGCTGGAGTCCAAATGCAGTGTTTCGGAGACTTTCTTCCTCTAAACCACGGACTTTTTTTTTTAAACTCAAACACACACTTAAGAGAATGGAAGTGGATCCTCAAAGAGAGTTTGAAGGCGCATGTTGTTTCTCCAGAAATGTTTTGGGTCACTCTTCCCTGTTTCAAAGGTAGCAGTGAATGCGGCTGGGCTGTGCAGAGGCCGCCGCACGCTTTACCGAGGGTGGGAAAGGCGGGGGGTTTAGAAGGTTTCGGGAGAGACAGTCGCTGTGAAGTCTGGGGCCGGGGGCCTCGAGCGCCTTCGGGAAAGTGGCCTGTGGCTCTGAGCTGGGGGTGCAGTGGAGGCTTGTTTAACCCCATGTTGGCCGTGTCCCCGGAGCCGGAACATCACCTGTGGGCCAGCACGGTGTGGGGACTGGCCCGCACTCCCCGCAGGAAGGGGATTCTTCGGACGTCCGTGAAAAGGCCGGTCCTTGGCGTCGGAGCTGGGGTTCCGTTGGGCCCCGGGTGCCCCTCGACTAGCTGTGTGACCTCAGCCAGGCGCCTCGACCCCTCTGGTCCTCGCTTCTCTCCGGTGACCTGGCGAGGAGAATTGCACCTGCCCCCAGGGTGGCCGAGCGACCGACTGAGACAAGACCGACCAGACGCCAGCACCGGTGGGCTCGCCTGGAGGCGTGAGGACCTCAGCGGGTGGCGGGACCCCAGTTTCCCCTCCTGGGCACTGGGAACGGAGCTCGGGGCTCGGGGGAAACACGGAGGAGGCCCCGCTGGAAGCGGCTCTGTCTGCACAGGGGCTGCTGGGAGCCCCTGACTCTGCGCGCCCAGAGGGGCCTCCTGGGGGCGGGGGCGGGGGCTGGTTTGGCTCCTCTGATCACACTGGCCGACAGTGAAGTGTTACTGACTGAAAAAGGCCCTACTCTGTGGTGTCCTGGTGTGCTGAACATGGATATAACCCTGAACATTTTTTATTAGCTCTTGTTTTGAACATATCTCATAATTCATTTTATATGTTTCACCATGTAAATGTATCCAGTAGGACTGCAACCTCCTAAATCAGCCTAGAATGATGTCATATTGTATCACATTGCATAATACCATCATGCACACATCATCCAGAGTTGGCTGCATCATTTTCTGATGCAACGCAATACTACCACCAGGCAGCTGCTGAAGGAAGCTGACGTCGGCAGTGCACTCTATAAAGCCCTGTCGGAAAGGTTGAGCATTGAAAAGATTTCAGACTTTGTGCGAGACAGTTTAAGCTGCTGTTCCATAGAACTGTTATTATTTTATCCCTTTAGGCACAATACAGAACAGTCATGCCTTGAGAGTGCGCTAATAGCGTGGACAATTTCTGCTCTATTTGTGGGGAAGTGACATTTGCCAACCAGAAGAAAAGTATCACTTCTCAAGTGAGGAAGGCTTATCATCTTTACTTCGGATGCAAGGTTGGTGACCGAGACAAGCCTTGGCCCCGCATGTATGCTATGCTACATGGACAACACAGCTTTCACAGTGGTTCAATGGCAAAAGACCATCAATGCTGTTTGCAGTCCCCATGGTGTGGAGAGAGCCAAGCAACCACATAAAAGACTTCTGCTTGGTTCCTCCTCTTTCCGGTGGAATAACGACGTCAGAAAAGTTGAGAATAGTCTACCCAAACGTTCCGTCTGCATTGAGACCAGTTCCACACGGTGAGGGACTTCCTATTCCAGAACCTCCAGCAGAATATTCTCTTGATCCATCTGATGAGGACAAGGGTGAGCCGACCTGTTCTCCTCCTGTTCCATCAGCGTGCAGTGATCCAGATTTTCACTGTGGTGCATCATCAACCCCACAGACTAACACAGGAAGAACTAAATGACCTGGTTCGTGTTTTGGACTTATCCAAGAACAAGGCAGAATTGCTAGGATCAAGACTCCAACAATGGAATCTTCTAGAAGAAGATGTCACCATTACTTTCTATCGAAAGTGCCACCAGCAGTTGGCGCCTTTCTTCAGAAAGGAAAGTACTCTGGTATTCGGTTCCGATATTGAGGGCCTCATGAATGCCTTAGAAATCCCTCATGACCCACAAGAATGGAGACTATTTCTAGACTCTTCGAAACTGAGTCTTAAGGCTGTGCTTTTGCACAGTGGAAACCATTATCCATCTATTCTGTTCCTGAACAGCTGTACAAGAGACAAGCGAAGACATCTAAGAGGTAGTCTATGACTTGATTTTTCAGAGGTATTAACCATAGGCCTATTACTATTGGCATGCTTTTCGTGATGTAAACATCCATTTATTGCACAAAAAAAAAAAAAAACCTAGAGCCAAAATTAGAGTGACTGTCATATTCGTGTTGAGCACATACAGATTGATAGGAAATGACTAATTTTATTTCAGTAACATGACTTTGTTGGCCAGTGTCACCTGTGGTCCCTCCAAGCCTCTCAGTGGCAGACTGGGCGCCTGCTGCGGGGAATTGAGAGGATCCCCTGCTTTTAAGGAGTTTCAGGGAGCCAGCAACAATCAAGCTACGGATATTATTTCCACTCTGTTTTCTTGCTAACAGTTCTGTCTGAAGATAGAAAGTGAAGTTATCTTAAATTGAAATGGAAACATTATAATTAAACATTTACAACCAAAGCAGATTTATAGCGACGGTGGTTACATTTTTCATTGTCAACAGATGCCGAGAAGCTAAATAACCCATTGAAACTGCAAGAAAAATGTTTTTAGTTTTTTGAAATGTCTGTTAACAATGGTAGTCTTTATTCTATTTCTTTTCTTTTTTTTATTTTCTGGTGACAATAAAATAGAAGACAATAGCGCACAGTGAAACTGAGCTGAATCGAGAAGGGCAAGGCTGGGAAAGTGTATTTTTCTCCCCAGTGGTAATGTTTGAATGTTGCCTTCCAAGGGCTGGGGACCGCTGTGTGTTCTGGGGTGTCTGCTGGGTTGATGAGGTCTCGTTTCCTCCTTGTCAGTCTTGCCCTTTTTCTCAGGACAGGTGAGGTGTCACCCTCATTTGCATACAAGGTCTTGGGGGCCATGAGGCTAAATGCCCCTAATTGTCAGACATCTCACTTCACCCTGCTCTGCTCTGCCTGCCTCTTTCTGCCACGCTGTAATTTCTAGAGTATGGCGAGCCCATTGTTGAAAAATTGAAAATCAGAAAGGATAAAGAACATTCTTCTAGTTCCACTGGAGTGTTTATTCCCTGAATGTGTTACATTGGGTAGAAACAATTTCCTCTCTGATTTTTTTGGCTTCATCTTTTATCATTTACCAGCATAATTGCAAACCTTTGGAAGGTGTCTCGGTATTTTCCTATGATGTTGCCTAATTGACTTAATTTTCCTAACGGGGCCAGTTTGGGTGTGTCTGCACCTTGGCTGTCACCAGAGCTGGCGCGCAGCTCGGTCTTCTGGGAGTCCCTCAGGTGCGTTTCCAACGAGGGCACCTGTGAGGCCCGCCCCAGGCTTCGGAGATGCTCCCTGCGCATCTCAGCTCAGACGGGTGGGGCCGGTTTTGCGTGTTAAGTGGGTGAGGGCCTGGAGCCCAGCTCCTTCGTTGGACGTGAACCCCAGAACTGCTGTGCTTGTGTGGTCAAGGGGCTTGATCTGGGGGCCAGCTGACCTTGAGTAAAGATGATCCCGGAAGACCCAGAGCATCTGATAGAATGAGTGGAAAGGCTTCAAGAGCAGAACTGAAGTTTCCTGGAGCAAGAAGAAATCCTGCCTGTGGACAGAGACTTCCCTCCTGGCCACTGCAAGGCCCCCGAGGCTGGGCCTGGGGGTGTCAGCAGCCCCTTGCAGCGAACCCCTTAGCAGACGCTGCCTCCTGGCTCCGTGGGTTGCGAAGGGGCCAGCTCTGTATCTGTCCTGGCCCCGCTACCCCCACATCTCCCCATGTTCCTTGGAGAGCTCCGGTTCTTGCACCGTGTTCTCCAGTTACACGCAGCACTATTGTGCAGTTAATATTCTAGTGTTTTTTTTAATATAGTCCCCATTCACGGGCAAACTTTAAACCAACCCTGGAAAACCACTATAGGACAGAAGCACCCAGGAGGGAAGGGGTCGGGAGGAGTGGGGTGAGGAGGAAGCACCATGGAGGACTGTGGGTGCTTGGTGGGGGGGGCTGCGGGGACTCCCCTGGGGGGCGCTATTTCTAAAACACTAACAAGGAGATAAACCAATGGTACTTCAATAAAAAATTTACCCAAAAATATTTGTGGCCATTTCCCGTGTATCTGTCATTTTCTTTACTATTTTTTTTCTCTCCTACATCTGTGTTCCCGCACCTGGGCTCACTGTTCTGCATTTAGTAGTGTCTGCTATGTAAGTATTACCTGTTCCTATCGATACGAAAATGCCTTTTTCTTTTCTGTTCTGGAAGAGTGTTTTCCTGGCAATGGAAACCCACGTCGGCAGTTATTTTCTTTCAGTGCGTTGAATGCACCATGATACTGTCTCCAGCTTATACTGTTTGTGTTGAGAAGGGACTGTCAGTCTAACTAGTTTTTGCTTTCAGAGTAATCGTGCTCCTTTCTGTGGCTGCTTTTTAAAAACATAAAAAATGCCTGGAGGTATAATTTAGACACAGTAAAGCACATGCACTTGAAATATAATATTTGGATGCATTTTGACAAGTTTGTTCACCTGACTGATCAATGCCATGAATGGGACGCATCCTGTCACCATGGCAACTACAGGTTGGCTTGGGTGACATCCCCCCTCCTTCCCAGGCAACCCCTGCTTTCCATCTCCATAGATAGAACTGGCTTTTTGCAGGAAAAGATGTGTTTGGCCACTTTTGGCCGACAAAATGTTTTGAGATTCACCCATGATGTGTGTGTTTTGGGACCTCGTCCCTTGTCCCCTCCCTCTTATATTCATCAGAGATATGAGTTGTTGCCTGTTTACCCATTTGTGGACTTTTACACTGTTTCTAGTTTTGCACACAGTTATAAAGCATCCACCAACATTGATATACAAGCACTTGTGTGATCATGTGTTCATCTCTCCTGTGTTTAATGCCTAGGAGTGAGATCACGGGGTGATAGGCTGAGTGTGTGTTTCATTTTGTGCGAATATCCCAAATTGTTTTTCAGCGCAACCGTGCCATTTTATGCTCCTTGCAGAGTGTAGGTTGCTCCTTGTCCTTGTCAACATTTGATATTGTCAGTTTTCCCTTCAGCTATTTGGGGGAGTATGTAGGAGTGCCTCATGGTTTTATTTGCATTTCCCTAATTAAATATTTTGAGCATTTTTTCCTTGTAATTTATTTGGCATTCATGTATATTTTCTTAATATGTCTGTTCAAATCTTTCGTCCATTAAAACTCTCCGGTTGACCGGTTTTCCAATTGTGTTAGAAAAGAAAGGAGGCCAAGAGTATCAGACTGAAGCAGACTTTATTTGGTCTGTGAGGGGAGAATTCTGGCAGAAGCAGAGTAAGAATTGCTTCCCAAAATTGGGAAAGTGGATCTTTATAGGGTCAGGCTACTGCCGGAATTTTTGGCACGAGTGTGGGCGGTGGGGTTTCTTCTGGCGGGGGGGTGGGGGGTGGGGTGTGGTGGTGGTGGTGTCTGCTGGAGTAACTTACTGCTGGGGGCAGGGGTCTGCTGGAATAATTGACTGCTGTCAGCTTATCTTTAGCTTGGCTTATCTCTGGTGCCTCGGTGCCTGGCTGTGCGGGTTTGTTTTGCGAGGGGCCTGTCTATGCGCTCATCAAGTTGTAGGCGTTGTTTTTATATTCTGGCCATTAGCCTTTTGTTAGGTACATATTTTGCAAAAATTTTCTCCTGGTCATGGCTTCCCTTTGTATTTCATTAAGCACCCTGGCCCCCATCAGAATAATTGACTGAGATGTGTTATGTCCTCACTACTGACTCTTTGTGGCAGCTAAAAGAATCAGGCTGAAGCTATCCTCACCCCCATTTCACTGTCGCACTGTTTACAAGGGTCAAGACACAGAAACAGCCTCAGGGTCCACCAGTAGACAAGTGGACAAAGGAGATGAGGCAGCCTCTTAAAGAGAAGGAAACCTTACAGCAGCGTGGGTGGACCTTGAGGTGTTATGCTGAGTGAGATAAGCCCCACAAAGACAGACAGACACCCTATGATCGCAGGTGTGGAATCTAAAAAAGAGACAAAACCAGCTCAGAGACAGCAAGCAGAGGCGGGATGTGTGCGCCCGAGGGCTGTGCATGTGTGTGTGATGTAGCTGGCTGTCCCCCCCTCCCCCACCAAGGACGGGGCAGCGCTGGAGGGCTCCTTCGGCTTGGGAAGCCAGCGCTGGGGTGAGCAGGGCTCATCAGTAATTTAAAGCCTCTCATGGAAGCTTGCTGAGATAAAGCTGTGATCGCAAACATCTTGCTTCAAGCTTAAAAGAGAAAACATTACTGTCATCCAGAAACCTGCTTATTTATTTCTTAGGAAAACATTTATAAATACGGCTTTAAGGAGACCGGCGCCGCTCCACTCCATTCCGGGCGCTCTTGTTAAACTTCTCAACATGTTTACTCCACGTTCAAGCCTTCCCCTTCTCCTTCGCTGTTTTCTCTGTAAGTGGATGTGGCATCTTCTTTGAAGCCATTTTCAATCACGATAGAGACTGTGAAACATCTCTGGGCTGAGAAGTGAAATTTGTAATGCTCTGCACTGGTTCTTTTTTTCCCCCTCTGTGAAGTTAATAAGAGAACTTTAAATGTGGAACTTAAAATGGGTCTACACTGAATTGGACTCATTAAAAACTTGAAATACACCTCAGCGTCCAAGGCCCTCCAGCCGTTTGAACAGAAGGTGCTCTATGTATTAAAAGAAAAAATAAGCAGTTCGAGTTTAATAGAACGCAACAAACAACCATTGATGGTGCAGGGAGCTCTGGAGGGCTTCCTAATTGGGGGTGGGGAGGGAGGGTCTGAGGACACTGCACCTTTCAGGAGTGGGGACAATGGGGTTGAAGGGAATTGGAGGGGTGGAAGGCAGAGAACAAAGACCCCACTAGGGGGAGAGGCGGGGGAGGGGGAGAAGAAAGTTGAGACCCATAAAACACAAGTGGTAAAGGCTCTCCTGGGAACTGAGGGGCTTAGTTCAGAGTGAGAGCAGATGCTGACAAGGATAAAGCCTGTCACTTAGGACATTGGTGGGAATCACAGCTTGTTCTTCGCCACCAAAGTAAATCACATTTGAAACTCTGCCCAGCCCGGCCGCCCAGTGGACCCTCCAAGTGGGACCGAGAGAAATTTGCAAGGCTGTGTCGGTGCCGGGAGGTTTAAATAAGAAAAAGGTCCAGTGAAAGAAAGGAAGTGTGAGGGGGCTTTGGGGAGAAGGGGGGTCTTTATTCTCCCCCGTCCGTTGTCTGCCTTTCCTGAAAGGCTCTGGACCCGATGCCTGTGCTCAGCGCCCTCCGGGCGGATGTGTGGGGGCTAGTGTGGCCCCCGGGACTTGGTGCGACTCCGCCCCGGGGCTGGGGAGCCATTTTGAGGCCATGAGCTGTGAGTGGATGTCACAAATGTCCCTTTCATGCCAGAGCGTATGCTGAGAGCTGCGGAACTTGCTGGAACTCTCCTCCAGGTGACTGGCCCTGGAGTGAGACGACCACCTGGTGGGCCGGGGCCCTCGGGCACGCTTGACCAAAGGACAGTGGAGCAGCTGGCAGGACGCGTCCCACGAGAAGCCAACTTTATGTTTCAGATTTTTATGAATTAAAAAAAAATCGCATTGTTTTTTACCAGGGTCGCGGCGGTTGTCTGCGCTCTGCGTGGTATAGGGCTGGGGGCTCGCGGCACCCCCCGCTGCCAGGGCACCCGCGGCCCTCCGCCCTGGCCCTCTGCCCTCTCACCTTTGACCCCCAGCCCCAGCTGCCCCTCTGACAGAACCAGTTGAAGAGGTGAGGGCAGGCTGAGAGCACGTGACAAGTAGGCGCCCCCAGGGGGCGGGGCTCCATGCAGGGCGGGCCTGGGCGCGGGCGAGTCTAGAGTCTCCCCAATAAAGAGCTGGCTGGGACTTCCCGCGCAAGGCTGCTGCCCACTCGGTGGTCGTCTCTTCTGTGGAGGGGCACTGGGCAGGCCCACGCTCGGGGCCTTCGCCTTCTTGGTGTCTCCGGTTATGTTGCTGTTTGGTTGCTCGAAGCCCGCGCCGCAGACCCGAGGGCCGCGGTGGACCGAGAGCTGCCGCGCCGACCCTCCCATCGGCCTCACGGCCCCGGGCCGGAGTCTTCCTCTGGGGAGCCGCACCCCCCGCCTTCCCCCACCCCAGAGGACTGTGTCCCCGGCTCCGCCAAGGTCGCAGGAATTTGCCTGCGAATATTGAGTTGCTAAAAGCAAAACTCGAACCGTTGCTGAGTTCTATAAAGCTCCTCGAACCGGCCACCTCGCTCGCGTCCGCCGGGGAGGCAAGTGGGTTTCCTCGGGCGTCGGATCTGATTAGAGCGAGAGCCGTGGCCTCTGTCCGCGGGGCTCCCCCAGACACTGGGGCTCCCCGCGCCAGAGCCGCCCCCTCCTAGGCCTGCAGGGACCCGCCCAGACCGGTGCGGGGCGGCTGCGTCTGCTCCAAACCTCCGCTCGCCCGGAGCAGGCGCCGGCGGGGGCTCCCAGGCCCAGTGTTTTGGGCAGCGTGGTCTCCACCGCCGGTTGGGACAGGGTGCGCTGCCGGTCTCTGGACCCGCGGTGGGCCGGGGACTTCCGGAGAGCACCTGGTGAGCAGAGTACTGGGATCACCCCGGCGACGCGGCTCTGGGGTGTGGGCGCCCCAGCTCTGGTGGGGGAGAGAACCCCCTTTCCGCCCTGGGCACGAGCGTCACTGTCACCAGCTGCTGGTTCAGAGTGGGTGCCCGTCCCTGAAACCAGCTGGTCACCTCTGGGGTCCCCTCTGCCAGCAGCAGGTCTCCGGGTGACCTAGGGTGGGGGCAGGGCACTGGGCGCTGGGTCGTCCCCCAACTGGGGCCAGAATGTCCAGTGGCTGCTGGCCAGGCTGCCTTCCTCTTCAGCTTTTGGACTGGGCGGGGCAGAACGCAGGCACGACCCGCCCCCCCCCAGCAAAGCCGGAAGCCGGGCTGATACCCACCTGCTGGCCTTGGTGGGGCTGGGGTGCCCCAGCTGCTGCGGGGCGCCCCATCATCGTTCTGTGCAGGCCCCTCGCTGCCCCGGGCGCGAGTCCCGGGCTGGATTTCCAGACCAGACCCAGGAGGATTAAGCACGAATTAGCAGCCTCCAGGGCACGGGGTAATTATTTATTTTGTTAAGTAGCAGACATGTTCTGCTTAATTACGGGCATCTGCCGTGTCCCTGTGTCCCATGATGAGACTCTGTGCCCTTCTGTCGGGACCCCCCGCGGTGCCCTCTGGTTTGAAGTGAGTTTCTAACTTCCTAATGTCACTTATGAAAGAGGAACTTTCCCAAACTGCCTTTGGAGGGGAAGTAATTGCGTTTGGGGAAAGCCTTCCGGTTCGCGTCTTGCTGGGTTTCAACACTCGTCGTTGCCACCTTTGTGGGTCTCCAAATCATCAGGGTTGGGTGGGATGGAACCCCAAGAACACGGGGTCTGGAAGGCGCCCACCAGCTGCCCCGGGCCCGGCGGCCGAGCCCTGCGCCCGAGGCCCCACTGGCTGGCTGCAGGCGGGGAGCTGGTGGAGGAGCTTGTCCTCCATGCGGGGCAGTGGCTCCTTCTGCTCAGATGTCCCCGGTGCCTCTGAGCGCCAGGCCCCGTGTGGGTGCAGGGGTACAGCAGGAAAGTGGGGTGGGGCGGGCTCCATCACCAGGAGCTGGCGTCCTGCGGGAAAGACAGACGCAAGCCCTGTGACTAGATGGCAGGTCGCGGAGGTCGGTGGCAACTGTCTTGGTCATCAAGACAACTGGGCCTGGGGGGGCCCCCTGGAGGAATCCCCCTGTGAATGGTGACCTGGGGACATGGGGGCCTGTGGAGTGTGACCCCGGAAAGCTGGGTAAAGAAAAGGAGCCAGATCTGCACATTTTGGAGAAAGGACTTCCCAGGAGAAGCAAGGAGCCAGGGCACAGCCTCGCCCTCTCAAACCCAGGGGTTGGTCCCGGCCACTGCTGGGCAGTGCCAGCTCCGGGTCCTCCGTGCCCCAGGCCCCCTGCTGTGTCCTCGAAGAGGCCTGGCTCTTGGCCGGAGCGCCCTTTGCCCTAAGCGTGCGGCCCCTCACTCCAGCCCGTGGTCTCAGGGCCGAGTCTCCACCTGGGGGCTGCCCCGCCGGTTCCCTGGGTCTCGGCCAGCGCTGGGACGCCAGGGCCTGCAGAGGCGCGAGAACCTGCTTCTGCGGAAGCCTCCTTGGCGCGTCTTTGCTCTGGCGACCGGAAGTGGCCTGGAAGCCCAGGCGGCCTGAGCCCCAGCGCTCCCTCACTCGGGCAGCTCTGGCGCGCGGGCGCGGGGTCCTGGCCGGTGCCGGTGTGCTCTGACTGGTGTCGGGCAGGAGAACGAGGCGGCCGCTGGATTACCAGGGCCCCAGCAGGCGCGGGCGGTTCGCGCCTCTGCTCATGGGGTGTTCGTCGCGCTCCATCTGGCTGCCTGGGGCCGCCTCGCGCTGCTCCGTGTCCCCCCGGCTGGCGGCCGCCAGGGCTCCGGGAGCCTGGGGTGCTGGGAGGGCGGGCGGGGCTGGCACGACTCCCTGTGGAGACGGAGCCTGGAGCGGGCGTTTCTGGAGTTGGGCGTGGGGGGCCCCTGTCGCCCTGGGCTGGGCGGCTCTGTGGTGTGTGCAGCTCCCACTGAGCAGAGGGCGCGGGGGTCCTGTGTCCGTCCGGGGCTCATCCTCTGCCCCTGCCCCGCCCCCGCTCCCGGCCCGGGGGCTGTGCGTCCACACACGGGGCTCCCGCCTGGGGGCTTGCTGACATTTCGGGAATGAAGGACGCGGCCACCACCAGCCTGAGTCCTCGGCAGCGAGGAGACTCAGGCCAGCCTTGCTGGTCCGTTCTGGATGTTTCCAGTAGCTGGATCCACGTCGCGGCGAGCCTGGGTGCTGGGGCGCGTTCCCGCTGCCCCGGCCGGCGGACCCGTGGCCATCCCGAGGACCCTCAGCAGCATCTCTGTCCGCGTGGCTGCCTGACCCGTTTCCTTTTGGGGGAACCTATACCTGGTGTTTCACCTTTGCAGGAAACGCCGAACGGGGTCCCGGGCTGGCTTAAAAACAGCGACCGCAACCCAGACTTCATCCCAGGCTCGGATGCGGCTCTTCTGGGAAGCGCCGTGCCCCCTGGCGGTCCCCAGGGTGCGGTCACAGGCTGGGAGCCCCGCAGAGGGGCTGCCCCCACTCTGGCTGCAGTTGCTGGGGGAACAGCCTCTTCCTTTGGGGCCGCAGGACGCTCGCGGAGGCACCGGAGGCGGGTGTCAGGCTCCGCCACGCTCTGCTGGGGTCCGATCCAGCGCCCGCCCTGCGGCTCGTATTTGACAGCTGCAAAGTGCTGGTGGGTGAAATCGGGCCGAACGGGCCTCCAATGCCCGGGCCCTGCGGCAAGAGCCACCAAAAAGCCCCAAAAGGCCAAAAGGCCAAAACCAGCCAAGGCGCGCGCCGGAGGAGGACAGGGCGCGTGTGGGGCCCGCGCATGCAGGGGCGTCAGGCGCGGGAGCAACAGCAGCACGCACGGGGTTTATCGCACACACGGGGGACAGAGCTCGCTGCAGCCTCAAGGGGCGGCCGCCTCCCCCGAAACGCAGCGGGACGGCAGCTCCTTGGGGGGCGCTGGGTGAGACCCGCACACGGCCTCTGGGACACCAGGCCGGGCCGGGGGCTCCTCTCAGGTTATGTCAGACACGGGAGCGGCCCGTCTCCGCAGAGGCCTTCGGCGTCTCTCCCTGCCGGAGGCGGCTGCTGGGGCTTCTTTTCTTCTCTCTCCCTCGGAGGCCGGGAGCAGACTGTTCTCTTCTCTCTTCGGAGTCTGGAACCGTCGTCTTTCTTCTCCTGGGGCTGTGTCGTCGCGTCTTCTCCTGTTCTTCTCTTCAGGGGCCTCCTCTTCTCTCTGGGGCTGGCGTCCTCTCTTTTTCTTCTCTTCTCCTTTCCCCCCTTTTTGGTTCAATCTTTTTCCCCCTTAGGTCCCTCCTGTCCTGGCTTATATCCTGTCCCAGAGTACCATCCACAAGTCTGATTGGACCATGTTCAATCCTGGAGCTGATTGGACTGACCCATCAGCTCCTAGCACCTGATTGGTCCATACAAAAAATGGCAGTTACTGGGCAGGAGCAACTGCCATAACCGACTCTGGAGCAGCGGGATAAGAGGCCCCACCGCTCCTGCAGGCACCCACTGCTAAGGCAGCTTGGTTCCGGTAACGGGGACACGAGCCACGTCCCCCCCTCCCCGTTTCCCTCCCCTTACAGGCCCTGGGCCTCAGTGTGCTGCCTCCGTCACTGCTGACTGAGGGCGTCACGTCCGTCCAGGGAGAGCTCGGGCAGACTCCCACCTCCCTCCACCTTGGTGGGTGCTTGGACCAGGCCTGGCTTCTTGCCAGTCACGCCAAGCCCAGCACCTGGCGTTTCGCGGGGCTCTAAATCCTCGTCACATCGGATTCGGAGCCCTTGTGCCAAAGCCTGTTCTGGAATCCACAGGCTCCTTTCTCTTTGGAGAGAGTTCTGGGATCGGAATGTTGAGCATTAAATACGGTTAGGCAGCTTGGGCTGCAGGGCTGGGCCCCGCCACGGCCTCTCGCCGGCACGTGGCTGGGGGCTCTGCTCCCCTTTCCTCCTGAGACCCCTTGCAGACCCTCCTGCAGCCCCCATGGCCTTGCCGTCCCTTTCTGTCCTGCTAGCTTTTGACTGAAAAAAATCTTGTCATTCAGTGTAAGTACTGGCAGGAGTATCAGAAACTGGGACTGAGAAAATGTATAATCCTCAGATCATCCCTGGAAGGAGCTTCGTTTATGGCTGTTTTCTCTAAGTCCTGAGATTGTCCAGTTAGAACAGGATTTGAGCAGAGCGGCCACAGCTGCAACCTTGCCTCAGACCCGAGGGTGTCAAGCGGGGTCTCTGCTTTACGGCAGCGTGCGTCCCATGGCCTGTGCTGGGCGCTATGGCACTCATGTGTTATTCCATCCCGCTGTAGGCATTGACGATGGCATTAATGGTGTTGAAATGCTGTTCGCTTGGCTGCGTGACGCAGGGTAATCTGGGTAATTTGCTCAAGAACTTGTTTTTGAGGCTCTCCGAGGACGGGGGCTTGGTCTTCCGTGAGTTGGGGGGGCTGGGTGCTCAGGCCCCCCGGTCCTGTGTTTGCGGGCTTGAGAACTGCTGTTGGAGGCCTGGGGGGCTGTGACAATTACTCTTGAACCTCCAGGTCACCCCGACACCGTTTTGCTGTGAAGTGACTGTTTCCTCAACATGGAGCTCTGGACATCCTCGGAGCCTCTGAGGACACGGCGGCCGTCACCCTCCTGTTTCCTGGTGCCAAATAGTCATAATTGCCGATGGGACCCAATATTTTGGGCTGAGCTATTACCGTCCAGGGTCCGTTTCAATGGTGCTTGCCTGTGTTATCCACCTGCTGACTGTGGGGACACAGTGGGAGCTCAACAGTCTTAAACTCCCCAAAGAAGGTGTGTAACCCCGAGGTACACTGTCCTGTGTCCCCTGCTGGATGGTGTTTTAAAATTGGCTGAAGCCACAGGGACCCTGAATTCTGTTACCTGGGGCTGCCGACACTTCAGTCTGCTTGGGCACAGAAAACCCCAGAAGCCTCCACTGTCAGAGGTCTGTCTCTGCCCTTTACATTGGAATGCTGCTCAGTGTACCTTTCCTGTCCCCACAGCCCTGGAGGATGTGGCTTTTCCATAACAGGTGCTTCCCTCTTCCCAGAAAATACAAGAAGATCTTTCTTCGTGAACTCCAAATGCGAAGGCTGTCTTTGAACTTGAGAGGCAGGCAGCTGGAACTGCAGGCCCATGGGGCTAACCCAAGAGACTGGCCACTGAGGGATTCACCCCGTACGTAGTCACTAGTCACGTTTCTGGATTCTTTGGCTCTGCCCTTTGTAGCTCTTTGTATCAATCAGGATCCTCCCTGTTAGCTGCTGTAACAAATAGCTCTGTCTCTCTGTGGCTTAGCACAGCCCACCTAGCCCCAGTAGGGTTTCTGAACTACAGGCAGGTTCAAGCAGTGGTCAGGGACCCGGGGTGCATCTGGCTCCGCTGATGTCACCTGGAAACTTTGTTGTCGTGGCATCCTGCAAGTTTCCATGGAAACTGTGGAGCATCTCATAGGGAGTTTTCAAAGGCCAGCCCTAGATGTGGCCTCGACCCACATTTCACGCATCTGCATGTGGAGACACCTTTCAAAGGAGGGCAGCAAATGCAGCCTCGGAGGAGGAAGGGCGGGTGCCTGTTGCTTCCACGCACCTGCCGCGCCTTGGCCTTTCTTTCCCCTGTGCTGGGGCTTCATCTCCCACTGTGCTCTCATGTAAATTTTGTTGCTTGTCTTTTATTTATTTTTAAAAAAGATTTATTTATGCTTACAAGAGCTGGGGTGCAGGCCAGAGGTAGGGAGGTTGAGAGGATTCACCAGAGACAGAGTGGGGAGCAGAACAGGCGGATCTACTGAAGCACACTGCTGAGGGGAGCAGCGGAGAGACAGGAGAGGTCTGCTGCGCCCTGTGGGAAGCTCCCTGACCGGGGATCGAACTCATGCTGCAGTGGCCGCGGATGGCTTCAGAGTGCTGAGACTTAACCCCTGCGCCCCCAGGGAGGCCGCTTTTATTTTTTAAAGAGTCACGCTTATCTGCTCCTGTGTACTTCTCTTGACCTTGAGCTCCTGCCTTCCCCCTTCATCCTTTTTTTTTGTAAGATTTATTTATGTATGCATACAAGCTGGGGTGTAGACCAGAGGTGTGGGGGGTGAGAGGATTCACCAGAGACAGAGTGGGGAACAGAACAGGCAGATCGACGGAAACACACTGCTGAGGGGAGCAGCAGTGAGGCAGGAGAGTCTGCTGTGCCATGTGGGAATCTCCCCGGCCGGGCGACGCTGCTGACAGCTCCACAGCGCAGTGCTTACCCTCTGCGCCACCAGGGAGCACCCCCCCCCTTCATCCTTTGACTGTAGCTTGTGTGCGTCTATGTCTTGTGCTGCTGTTGGCGTCTCGGGCTTTTTTCCTTCGTAGCAAGCTGCTCAGGGCCTCCCCAAGCTGTGCCCTGGAAGAACTTTTCCCACCTGTCTGGAGGGGCGGCTTCGTGTCTGAAGCCTGAGTGTGGTTTCTATTTGAGCGCACAAGTTACGCAAAAATGCTTAGCACGGTAGGAAGGGCAGGTGTCTCTCGGCTCGAGGGCGCCTCTCAGCCCATCAGCACCGTCACATTCAGTGGGACGTCAGCGTGCAGAGAAAGGTGCCGCTGCTCCGGCCTTGCCCTGCGTGACCAGCCGAGCACTGACACCCGGGAGAGGAACTAGTCGGGATTATGGGTCTGTTGTTGTTGCAACACGAATTGCCCTGGCGTGGAGCCCGAGGGAGCAGCCGGGCCCCGGGGGTCGAGTGTCCGACGCCAGCAGCTCAGCTGCAGGGGCCGGGCCGCGTGCGCCCCGGCGGGCTTCTGGGAGCTGTGACTTGCTTTAGCCGCTGAGTCCGGGACGCGTCATTACACCGGGAAACCCAGGTGGTGCACCTAGAGCAGAGGGCCAGGGCCCTCACTGCTTCAGATGGTCGTCTGCCGAGACCGTCCCGTGTCAGGAGCGAGAGTGACATGAGAAGCGAGTGCCTGCCACACTCTGCGTGCCAGCATCGCCCAGGCCTTGGGGGCAGCTCGTGGGCACGGCTCGGCCTTTTAAGATAAAGCCCTGAACAACTTTAACACTTTACTGCAGTTGCTTAAGAGAATTCTCCGAACACAGCAAGTGCAGATGGCTGAGAGGTGGCTGAATCTTTAGCTGCGCTGTTCCCCTTGCTTGAACTGCTATGGACGCTGGCCCCTGAGCTCGTGGGCTCGAGACCGAAACAAAGGCTGGAAGAGTCTCCCTGGATTTCAAGATTTGCAACAGAAGGGGGTTGGGGGGTGCACGACTTGGGCATCTCGGGGGCTTGGTGCTGGCACCTCTGGACATACTAGGCCATCCATGGAGGAAGCACCAGGCTTGAGAAAGGAGGTTTGCTGGCCTGTGATGCTGGTTTATTGTGCTATTTGCCTCTCCCCATAAATCAGCTGAAATACGGTTGAAGGGTGGCGCGGGGCCCCCTGAACTACCAGGGGTGAAATACTGCCGCGTGTGCCGGGAGCCAGCGCGTCTCCCCGGGATGCGCTGTAGTGCTGTCAGAGCGTAGCATTTTTTTATAGTTGCAAACAGAAAAAGCTTCAATCAGCTTAACCAGGTATCCAGAGGACGCCTCGGGTCAAAGACAGGGCACCCAGGGCTGAAGCGGACCCTGGGTGGACGGGGGGCCGGTGTGATGTGCCCCCTACGCCTCCCGCCTCCTGACCTCTTGTTTATTCTCCTTTCCTTCTCTCTCAGGCAGGGGGGCCTCATGCGTGGGGCGCTTGCCCCATCAGCTCAGAGCCCCCTCTCTAAAGAAGTTGGGGTTTTCAGTGTCCCCACTCTGCGTCTTTCTGTGTTTGGCCAAGACCGCTCTGCGTGTGAGTGCAGCCTCCCTGTGGGGTCCTCCGGCGGGCGGGCCGGTGGGGGCCTCGCACGGACATGGGGAGCAGCCCCAGGCAGGGGCCTCACCCTGCTTAGTTCTTGGCCAGGCCTGGTTACGGGCTGGCGAAGGGACCCTGCCCCTGACTTCAGACAGAGCCCCCCGCCCCCCTGGAGCCAGAGGCAGGATGGAGAGTCTGCTGCGTGGGCCCCTGGGGAGCAGCCCCTGGTGTCGGGGTGACCGGAGGCCCTGGAGCGGGGCCCTTTGCATCAGTGACCGGCGTCCCCCGGGCTATCGTGTCTGTCTCGGTTGCCTGCGGCCTTCCCGTGCCTTCCCGTGGCCCGGGGTGGAGAGGCGCGGCTCTTTGCAGGCAGATGGAGGTTGCGCTCGCTCAGGCCGGAAGGGCTCCAGCCCCGGGGCAGGCAGATGGGCCCCGCTGGGGCTGCGCGTCCAATTTTATCTCCTTTGGCGTTGCCAGAGCTGGTGCTTGCGGCAGGGCAGACTGTAGTCAGCGAGAGCTGCACCCCTGAGCTGGGCATGGCACGCCGACACCTCTTCCAAAGGCCGGACATTCTGCCGCGGGGGTACGAGGTGGCCGTGGGGACAACGGTCAGAGGGCGCCTTCGCCGCGGCCGCCATCTACCCGCTGCTGTCAGCGGGGTAAGACCAAGTGCTGCAGTATCTGGAGGCCGCAAGTCCAAGGTTGAGATGCGAGGGTGTCCTGGCCTCTCCAGGCCTGGACAGATGTGCCGCCCCCTCTGCCGCCACCACTGCTGGTCTCCTGCGTCGCGCTTGTGCAGAACCCCCTTCCTGTGAGGCCTCTTCCCCCCGGGTTGGGGCCACACCCCTGCCCTGTGCTCCCCCGTCTCGTCCTCATTTCCTACAGGGTCTCACTCAGGGGCGCCGGGCGCGGGACCTCAGCAGGTTCTGGGGCGACCCAGTCCAGCTGGTAATGACAGTCTCCTTAGGTCTCCCCAAGACTATTTAGAAGGGCCTTTGAGCGTCCTCTCCATGGCAGGTATTTTGAGGACTCCCCGCCGGCCTGACATAGCTCCGACACCCGAGGGGTGAGTGGGGTTCCAGAGGAGTGGGCCTGACCTGAAGGGCCACACCTGCAGTCAGGCGTGAGCCCCCCGCTCCCTGCCCCCCTGCGCCAGCATGCTGGGGTGCTCCCTAGGGGCCCGGGGGCCAGGACCAGCTAAGGACACAGAGGTCAGTGGGAGGAACGGCTGCCATGCGCCCGCTGAGCCGCTCATTAGCGCAGCCGGCCCGGCCCGCTGACAGCTGTCATCGGCGCTGCTGTTGCAGCCAATTAGCGGGCGGCTCCCTCTGAGGGCCCGACCCGGCTGACACCGGCGGCATCATTATCTGGAATCATGTTCAGGCCCCGCTCACACGGACCCCTGTGAGGAGGTGAGGCTGGGGGGGCGGTGATGGTTAAGCCCAGAGCTGGCGCACACCCCGCGCCGGTCCACGCCGCCTTCCCCGGCCTGTCCGGGGCCATCGTGCTTTCACAGGCTGTCACCCGCTATCCAGGCAGCCTCATGGCACCGAAACAGAACACAGAAATGAACACCCGGCTTGCCCACTGTTTCCTGCACCCTGGTTCTGGCTGGCTCCTTTGGACCAGCATTTCTCCGGCTCACACGTGGTGGAGGTGATTCCCGCGCCCTGGGCCGCAGGTGCCCGCGCCGCGGGGTCTCAGCAGAGCTGACGTTTACTGATGAGGCACCAGGCAGATGGAAGGTGACGAGGATTCAGCTCTGCACTTTGGCCCAAACGGCTTCCCCAGCGCCGTCCTGCGTGGGCTCGGCGGCAAGGGGAATAAAGTTGGAGGCTCCGCTCGGGTTTGTTTTGGACACCCCGGAGTGTTTGCTCTGACGGCGCCGGCATAATTGCCGGTGATCTGGAGGTGCTCTGAGCAGAGCGGGGATGTTTCACCTGCTTGGGGCACGCGGGATCGTTACTGCTGCCGACAGCCCTTGGCACGCCGCCCCCACCAGTGCCCCTGGAGTCTGCTGTGCGGGCCGCCCTCACACAGCAGCACCAGGGCCAGTCGAGGGGTCTGCCAGGCCCCTGCCCCGGGCCACACCGGTGTCTTGAGGTCACCTGTGAAATGTTCTTGTCACCGTTTAGAGATTTATTATTTATGCATACAAGCTGGGGTGCAGGCCAGAGGTGTGGGGTGGTGAGAGGGTTCACCAGAGACAGAGCAGGGAGCAGAACAGGCAGAGTGACAGAAACACACTGCTGAGGGGAGCAGTGGGCGAGGCAGGGGAGGTCTGCCGCGCCATGTGGGAATCTCCCCGACCGGGTGTCGAACTCGCGTCGCTGCTGCCAACAGCTCCACAGCACAGCATTTAACCGCTGCGCCACCAGGGAGGCCCTCGTCACAGTTTACAAAAGCACAAGTGTGGCTTGGACCCAAGTCCAGTGGCGGCAGGAGCGACTCCCAAACCGAGTTCTCACATGGTCAATTCCGAACTCCAGAGAAAATGCAAAAAATGTCCCCGAATGGGGCAGAGGTGGCCCAAGGAGTTGACCTGTGGGCCGGGCAGCTGCGCGTGGGTGTCCTGCCTGTCACTTGCCGGGCTGCTGGGGGGTGAGGACCCAGCCTGCAGGGTGGGGGAGTGACGGGTGACCACGGTGGCTGGCCAGGGTGGGGGCGGCCTCAGGCACAGGGCCAGCGTTATCGCTGAGGGAGCCGAGGGGCAGCGGTGAGGCGTGAGTGCTGAGGCCTGTTGCCTGTCGGCTGTGCATCGAGTGACCGACTGACTCAGTCACCTCTCGGCGACGTCTGTGGAGCCCCTGGACTGGGCTCTTCTCTGGGAGTGGATGCTATTTCAGGGGCCACGGCAAAATTCCCGGCCCCACTGTGTTCACCACCCAGTGGACAGAAATGGCCCCGAGCAAAGGCAAAGAGGGTTCCAGACATTGTGGGGTTAGGGCCCCTGAGAAGTGGCAGGGAGGGTGGTGGGGCCAGCCAGGGAGGAGAAGGGTCAGGGGCCTCTCGGAGGTCGCTGGGGAGACCGCACACTTTGATGTGAAGGTGCAAAAGGGGGTGCGGATGTTGTGGGGTGCGTCCCCCAGCTTTGAGTCAGTGTGAGGCCCCGAGAGCACAGCTGCGTGAGGGGGCAGCTCAGGGCCAGCTGCTCGCCGGACGGAGGCCCTCTCTTCTCCTCGGTGCCTGGGAGCCCTCGGCAGCCCCCCAGCTCAGATGGACTCTGGACTGGTTCTGGGATGGGGTGGGATGGGCCAGAGGAAGATGACCAGAGCCCACCCTTCCCCCCAGGTCAGAGGCGGAATGTTCTAGATGCAGAGCCCAGCCCACTCCAGGCACCTCCGTGCGGCCGAGGGTGGCGGAGGGGTCTGCGGGGTGGCTGGAAGGCCTGGCCTTCTCTGGTACTCTGTGACTCCTGGGAAGGTATTGTTTATTCAGAAACTGATGCTGTGTCCCACATCACAGTGTAGATTCCCAGCTCCACGCCCAGGTGAAGCTTGGGGGTCGCCCGGGATCCTGGACAGTTCACCAGACCCTGCTGCCGCCGCCCGCTGTGCACAAGGTCAGCCCCTCCACTTCTAACGCCCGTCGGTGTGGGCTTGTCCTCCTGAGGAGGAGACCACCAAGGCGCGGCCCTTCCTCCAGCCAGAGCGCCCCAGGTCGGCGGCGGAAGAAGCGGAGCGCGGCCGGAGAGCTTGACTGGGCCAGGCTGCAGGCGGGCTCGGGCGCGGCTTCCTGGAAATGTTGGGGGGATGGTGTCAGAAAGGAGGTCGAGGGAAAAAATTAATTGTGCCGATTGTCTCAGCTGTCTCTGGGCTTGTCACGGTGATGCTGATGAAGTCAAACAAGCCGCCGGTGAGGGTGAGCGATCGGCCGGGCGGGCGCAGAGCGCTGCCTGCGGGTCTGCTCATTACCGAGATTCATTGTTTCCAGCTCTGGGAAAATGTTGGTAAGCAGAAACAGGGTCGCCCGTACCAGCCGCAAGGTGCTTGAATATGTTTGAAAAGGGAAAGAGAAGAAGAATGGAGCTGCGTTTTCCTGCGGTTGGGAAGCGGGCCGCGGGCTGGCTGATGGCGGGCTGGCCTGAGTCAGAGGGGGTGTGTTTCCAGCAGAAAAATGTATTTGAGATTTAAACAAAAGGAGAAGAAACCAAGCTAGAGGGAGTTGAGCGCAGACGCTTCCTAGGCTTAGGTGAAATATGTCTCGCTGAGAACAGGGTCTCGAATGAGGACAAACCGCTGCCATCTTCCTCAAGGCCCACACCTTCCTCAGCACCTGCTGCTGCCTCTGGGGGTAACTGATGTTCTGTTTTATAATTAAAAGGGGCTGTTCTTAATTTGTTAACTTTTTAACTTAAAAAATTGAAAGAAATGATTTCGCTTTTTACAAAGAAATTTAGTTCTCCTGTTTTAGTTTTAGGATAGTGTTTATCTCTTTATTTACCCGACCGGTAAGACGGGGATCTTGTCTGTCTGTCTTCTTGGGCACTCTCGTCCTGACGAGAGCAGAAGTCACTTAGTAAATGAATCTGCCAAGGACTGGAGAGACTCTGGGGCTGTGATTGGTTTTGGCCTTTGGAGAACACCCAGCAGGCATGCTTCTTGAAAGCGGGAGAACTGAAGTCCATGCAGACGCCGGCACCTGGATGTTTGTGGCAGTTTTATTCCTGATTGCCAAAACTTGGATGCAGTCAAGGCCTCTTTCTGTAGGTGAATGGATAAACTGTGGTCCATTCAGTCAGTGAAATATTACCCAGCACTGAAAAGGAACGAGATATCAAGCCATAAAAAACAGAGAAGGGCCTCCCTGGTGGCACAACGGTTAGGCGCTGTGCTGTGGAGCTGTCGGCAGTGGCGACGTGAGTTCGACGCCCAGCCGGGGAGATTCCCACATGGCGCAACAGACCTCTCCTGCCTCGCCCGCTGCTCCCCTCAGCAGTGTATTTCTGTCAATCTGTCTGTTCTGCTCCCCACTCTGTCTCTGGTGAACCCTCTTGCCGCCCCACACCTCTGGCCTGTACCCCAGCTTGCATGCATAAATAAATAAATCTTTAAAAAAAACAAAACAAAACCAGAGGAACCTAAGTGATGGAAGCCAATCTGAAAAGACCCACATACTGTGAGACGCCAACTCCATGACACCTGGAAAAGGCAAAACTATGGAGACAGGGAAAGATCAGGGGAGGCCAGGGGTGAGGGGAAGTGGGGGGTGAGGGTAGGTGGAGCACTGGGCTTGTGGGGCGGTGAGACTAATCCGCGTGAGCCCAGCATGTGGCATCCTTATCCCTTGGTTGAAGGCCACACGGCACACACAGCACCAGGAACGAGCCCTGATGTGGTCGTGGGCTCTGGGTGGTGAGAGTGAGCCCCGCGGCTGCAGAGCTGAGTCACACGTCCCCGCTGGTGGGAAGGTGATAATGGGGGGGGGCAAGGAAATCTCTGTACCTTCGTCTCCATCTTTCTGTGAACCTAAAACTGCTCTGAAAAATAATGTGAAGGAAAAAAAATGACATCCTAGTAGTGGAGACAGATGCATCTTCTCAAAGGAAAGTGCAGAGAAGTATACTAACCTACCAGGCAGAACAATATGGCTCGGAACTTGGTGACGGTTTATTTCTGGTCCCCCAGAATGCAAAAAACAGCCCAGAGTGTTACAGGAGTCCTGATGGGCCTTTTTAGTGTGTTCAGGGCTTGGAACACTCACTCGCTGAGCCGCAGTGTCTAGGCGCCACGCCAGCCGGAGCTGGCCAGCAGCTGCCTAGGCACACATGTCCCCAGGGGTCGTCCGGGGCCAGCCTCATGTCTTTATGGCGAGTGGCCGGCAGCAGACCCTGCTCTGGGCACTGGCTCAGCATCGTCCTGCTCTGTGCTGTCCGTGCTGTGGGTCATCTTCTCAAACACTGCCCAGAAAAGGCTCCGAAGTAAAACCAGCCCCGAGACCAGAGACCGCCTCTCCTTCCAGCCTGTAGAAAAACTTGCACGGGGAATGCTTAGTTAGCACCTCCACCTCGTGACTCAGAACCATCTGGAAGCATTTGAGGGAAACCCATGTTAAATGGTACAGGTGCTGGGAGAGAGCTCAGACTTCGAACTAACTCTCTCCTTCTCTCTCTCTCTCTCTCTCATCTGAAGTCACACTGCGCACCCAACACACACACACACACACACACACACGCACCCCTTCACCCCAGGGAACGCTGTGTAATGGAGCTCTCGTGGCCGAAATACCAGCACTGACTCCTCCAAGACAGCTGGTAATTATTGAATTGGGAGACTCACAAAGCACTTTTCCAAATTTGCAAGACTTGTCAAGAATAGATCAGGAGCAGGTCAAGTTAATAGCTCTACACCCATTTCCATTTATTAGCAAGCAGGCCAGTTACCTAAAAGCAGAAGAACCCCCCCTTTCTAGTGGGAGGGAAGTGCCATAAAGTGAAAACTCACGCACCCAAGTGGCTGTTGTTCCTTTTACACTGCACTTGGGGTGTGGGAGGGCGGGGGAGCCCACCGCCAGCAGCCAGCTCTCCTGCCCCCCTCCCAGAACCTGCACTGCTCTGTCCTGGAGACCAGATGGGACTGGACAACGAGAGTGAGGCCCTCCCCTCTCTCTGGATCTCCCCTTTCCTCCATCAGCTTTTCTGAGCTTCCCCCCAGTGCGAAGAGCCAGGCCATGCCAAGAGCAGCTCCTTGGCTCTGCTGCAAAGCTCGGGGCACCCCGAGAGCCTGCGGCCTGAGCTGTAGGGCTGGGCGTCTCCGGGGGAGGAGCACGCAGTGGGGCGCCGAGGCCCTCTGGCCGGAGAGGGGACTTGCGCTGAGTGTGCTGGGTGGGAGCTGAGAACTGGCAGCCAAAGGTCCTAAGATCCCGAGGGCCTTCAGCAGTTTGGGGTACATCCCTTCCTCTCCCCTTTTGTTGCCTTTTCACTAAAGACGCTAGGGGAGGCCCCCACATGCTCACTCTCTGTCCTCTCTTGAGGCCACAAACACTCGTCCAGCACTGTCTCCCCACCCCCCCATGCAAAACATTTGCACACGGACGCTGGAGTGTTGCGTCGGGAGCACACCACACAGATACACGGGCGTTGTGGAGCAGGCTTCATGATGCAGGATGCTGCTCAAGGAGCGAGCTCCTGGCCTTTTTATTGATAGAATAATCACAGCATCAATTGTCAGGGGAAGGAAGAGAAAAAGAAAAGGGACGGTGAAAGTAGAAATTGTATCCTGTTATCTGTAGCATCAGGGCGTGTGAGTCTGCTCTCCAGGCATTTCTTCTCTGCTTGATGACTCAGTATTATAATGGAGTTCAAGCCTTAGATTCCCCAGCCAAGGTTTCAGTCTTATCAATAAGGCATTCCATTGATCAGCTTCTGGGGTCCTTTGTCATACGTTGGTCCTCAGCTCCCTAGGCGTTCCCGGCCGTACCTTGTGATGCATGCCCTTCCCAAAGTGGCGCTTCCTGCTTTAGAAGATGAAAGGCACCTTGTAGGGTTGGGCTCCTGTAACCGACTGACCGGGCAGTTCTGACCTTGGGTAGGAATGCAGAATTGCAGATAACTAAATGGTGACTGGACAGGCCACCACTTAGGATTAGCAGACCCACACTGGAGCACCCGTAGCTTCTGTCCACTCACATCCCAGGCTTAGCTGGAACCTCCTGCTGTGTTCGCAGGGAGTCCTGACTTACTCCAGAACCGTGGCCCTGACGTCGTGCCGCCATCTCAGTGCGTGTCCACAGGGTCAGATCGAGCAGGAGGCCAATTCATACCGCCCGCTCATTCATCCTCCTAACCCTGCTGGAAGCGAGCAGATGAACCCTTTTGCCAGGAAAAGGGGGGTGGCTTCCCCAGGGCACAGAGCCCATCAGCGGCCTGCACTGTCCAGTCTGGGAGCTACTAGGCGATGCGACTGAAAATGAGCCAGGTGGCTGAGCGGCTGAGTCTTTAACCTGATTTACTTTTAAATAATTCCATGTGGATGTGTGAGCCCTGTGGGCAGTGGCTGTCCCCATCTTGGACAGTGCAGCATCTGGGTGTGTCTTAAAACCTCCACTGAGTGGGGAGAAGGCAGGACACAGCCAGGTTCATGGGGAGTCTGGCCCAGTGGGTCTGGTTCGAGAATTCATTGGCAGCAGCTGGGTGTGGCCTGGGGCCTGGCATGGTTAGGAAAACCCCTCCTGGCAGGTGAGCCGATGGATGAGGGAGCTGTCCATGGTAACAGCAGGCGCGTCAGTGGTGGGAGCTGTCCATGGTGGCAACAGGCGACTCAGTGGTGGGGGGGCTGTCCATGGTAGCAGCAGGTGAGTCCGTGGAGGGAGCTCTCCATGGTAGCTGGTCATTGTTGGCCCAGCAGCAGGTGACAGGTTCTTTTTCAAAACTGTCCTCATGGGCATCTGCAGACCTTGCCTGGACACAAGAGGCAGGACAGAGGGCCCCAAGCCCACTTTGGTTCAGGCAGGCCCACTGGGGTTAGCGGGAGTGGCCAGCTGGTGCTTCTGGAGCCTGGGGACTGGGTCGCTCTCTGCCCTGGGACCGGGGTGAAGCTTCACTGAGGGTGATGGGGACGAGCTTATGGGGCAGGACCCCTCACCCAGTTCGTGCGGTTGTTCTAGAGCCACTGTCCGTGCCCACTGCTAGTCTGTGCCCACTGCTAGCCGTGTCCACGGCACGTGCAGCTCCTCACTTCCCACTTGCTGTAGGCTGTTGTGTCTAGAAAATGGCTATGGACTTGGCCCTTTGTCTTGTGCACTCACCACCCTCCCCTGCTGCCCCAAATGCGGGGCCGGCGGCCACACCGTGAGGTGGGCGGGATGCCTCACTGGCGTCTCTTGTCTCAGGCTGGTGGCCACAGAGCCAGCCGGGACTCGTGTCCGGTCTCCAGGCTCGTGCTGGGAACCCAGCGGCTGCCGGCGCCCTTTCCTGCTCAGCCTCATGCTGCCCTGCATGCCCCCGAAGCTCTCCCCGCATTCTAAGGTGCAGGGGGTTTGCACCCCGGTCTGTAGGCACCCAGCGAAGGCAGAAGCCGCCGCATCCAGGGGGCCCTGGCGGGCCTCTGTCCTTGTGGGCGTCCCTGCCATCCTGAGCCTCGGGTTTTAAACTGGCCTTCGGTGCTTGTTTTCCAGGGTGAATGGCTCCTTCTACGAGCTCCTGCAAGTGGACTTTGGGGTTGACAACAGCAGTGGCCTGGCGGGGGCCCAGCAGATCACCTGGCAGGTGGAGTACCCGGCGGAGGACACCACGAGCGAGCTGGTCGTCGCTGAGATCTTCGTCAGCCAGACGTCCTTCGTGGGCATCGTGCCCCTGGCCATGGTGAGAACTTGGGCCTCGGGGCTGTGTCCCAAGGAAGTTTTCTCTCCCTTTTGATATTCCAAGAACATGACGCGTCGAACGGTCTGTCCTCCCCTGTACCTGATCCCTGCCGTTTAAACAAGGGAAACGCACTTAAATCACATTTTATTTACCTACTTGCCATCAGGGCTCCTTGGAAACTAATTAGGATCTGCTGTGTAAATCCCTTTTCATTTGCACATATCTCTGAATGGTTTCCCCGGGAACCCTCGCTCCGTATTGTCTTAATCTGTGCCGGTGTCGGGCCCGAGGGCTGTGCCGAGCAAAGGTGGCTTCGCTGCGGCCCCACAGGGCCTGTGTCCAGGGGCCTGCCCTTGCCCCCGTCGGCTCTCTCCTGAGGGCCACAGGCAGCCCGGGGCCTGCAGCCCTAAGTGCAGGCAGACCGGGAGCCTTGCTGGGAACGGACGCCCTCCGTGTCATTCCTGGGCTGGAGGGGACCCTGCGTCTCCTCTGAGTGTGGCTCATGGGTCTGAGAACGGGTCCTGATGAGGCCACTGCCCCTAAAGCGGCAGTGCGGGGGTCCCGGGGTGTCGAGTTCCCGGAGCACATTTCTTGGTGGCCTCGGCTCGCTGCGCGTGCCCTGCTGTTTTGACTTTCCTGTCTGTGACTGAAGCGTGGGGACCCGCACCCTGGGGTTCTGGGGTAACTGTGGGTGCATCTACCGTCCATGCTCAGGGTGGATACTGGGGACCATCAGGTCCTTGCAGGTGACCCTCCAGCTGCCGCTGACCCTGCAGGCCCCGCCTCTGTGTTCTCCTCTGCAAGCTCATGGGGGAGGTGCCACCCCGCCACTTGGCCAGTGCTGGCCCTCTGCCCCATCACCCCTCAGTGTCAGCGCTCAGCTTTGGGGTGTATGCTCTGCCTCCTCCCCAGAGGGAGGCCAGCAGGTCTGGTTCTAGCCACTGTGCGCCTCTGTCCCCGGCACCAGAATGACCGGGCAGATGGTGCTGGCTGAAGGCAGGAGAGCCGGGCAGCCTCCAGGCGCCGAGCACCGTCCTTGGGACTGGGCGGCAGGTGTCGCCCACTCCACGGTGTCTGCACTTGGACTTGGGCGGGTGCAGCGCAGTGGGAAGGGGCGCTGCTTTGGGGGCTCAAGTCCTGTGCCGGGTCCCAGCAGCGGCCAAGGTCCCCAAGCAGGCAGGCGTCGAGGGGCGCGGCCTGAGCAGAGGCTGGGGGCCCCCTCCCCGCAGTTGCCGTGGCTGCTTCCAAGCCCTCTCCGGAGGCGGCCTGCGGGCGGGGGCTCTGCCCGTTTCTTTTCTTCTGTCTTTAAAATAAAAGGTGGACGCGGCGTGTTCTCGCATGGAGCGTCTGGTGTCTGTGCACATCACACGGTGGCCCGTCTGGTGACCCCTGCACCGCAGCTCCGCGCTGGCTGTGATGAGAACTTCGAAGATGCACCTGCTCTTCACAGCTCCCAAGCAAGAACACCTCTTGGCCCCCGCCAGGGCTGCGACGTGCACCCGGGGTCTCCCTGCCCAGGCCTGCTTGCTGCCTGCTCGCTTTGTGGTCTTGGGCGAGTCACTTACTCTCCTCGAGACTCAGTTTCCTTGTCCATAAAATGGAAGAAAGAGGTTGCTGGCCCCTGGCGTGTGCGAGGGCTACGCCGGCCGCTGTTGTGACATGTCAGCCCTTTGTCTGCGCTCTGGGCTCTCAATATGCGGCCACCGCTGCTTTCTTTGTCATCATCCCACGTGTGTTTGGTGTAGGCGAGTGTGTCTGGGTGACGACCAGCAGATCCCTCCATTCTCCTGTCTGTCCCGTCCATCTGTCTGTCCATCCATATGCCTGTCTATCCATCCATCCGTGCATCCGTCCATCTGGTCAGTCGCTACACAACAAGCGTTTAGGTAGCACACTAAGTGCTCGATCCACTGCTTTTTGGTAAATGGAAAGGGAGAAGATAGAATTGATGGGAATTTTGGAGTTGAGCTCACCAGGCCTTGGACACCATTTGTGTCTAATATTTCCATTTCTAGCAAACAGCACAGATGGCCAAAGCCTTCACAAATCCCATCTTAAAAAGGGCAGTCTAAAAAAGGAGTGTCACAACCCAGGGCAAAGTGATGTTTTGTTTCATCTTTAAATTCTAAAATTTAAAAATAGGCTTCGTGCTATCCCCTCTGGCTGAGAGATGTCCCCTGACCCCCCTTCCCAACTTATCTGTCCCCACCTCTTTTACCTTTTCTTTGGTTTTCTGTCCAATTTTGGGACTCGGAGCTTACGGGTTTATTTCCATGGCGGCTCGGCGTTCGGGGCTGCAGCCCACCGCTCAGCGTCAGTTCTCACGGCTGAAAGGCTCAGCTCTGCACACACAGATAAAAACCACATCAGCTTTCAGAAAGGCTGGACTCAAATAACCAACAGGCTCGGCGAGTTTCTAGGCAACTGGGCGTGGGCTCAGCACAGGAAAACGCGGGAGAGAAGCAGCTTCCTTTTTAGCTGCGTCGGCTTGAGGCTTCACACGCCAGCAGCAGGATGTTTACAGCAAGCGAGGGGGTGCAACCCCAGGGCCCTGCCACAGGTCCCCGCGAAGGCACCCTTCCTCTACCGGCACACCTGGACGGGCTTGGCGTGAAGCCGCTGCCAGAGCAGGCGCGATGGGGTCGGTTTTGAGCCGCGTCCATAGCAGGGACAGGCGGGCTGTCCACCCGGGTCCTTGGATTGGACGAGATGGTTGTGCCTGGATGGGGACCCCGGCTGCCGAGCGATTTGGTTGCAGCCGGGAGGTGGGGGAACAACCTTTCTGAAAGGTCTTTGCCTCTTGGTACTGGAGGACGCTGGGTCTTGCGCCCGATGCGGTGGCCTCCCCTGCTAGGGCAGGGCCACCGGAAGCTCCCCATTTATCTGTCGGCCCTCAATCCACTCTCCCCGGGCCAGAGGCAGAGATTCATGCGCAGGGCGGTGGGCGTGGCCTCACATGGTGGGGGCCAAGCCGGCTCTCATCCCCCCCCTTTGCTCTTCAGCGCCTGCGTGGAATGGACGTCCAGGTCAGTGGTCAGTGACTCCGGAGGCTTGCGGTCATTCACTCAGCTGCAGAATAGGCTTGTCCAGTGGTGTTGAGGAGACTTTCCGGGCCGGCATGGATTCCCACGGCTCTGAAAGGCATTTTCGGTCTGTCCCGAGGCCCCGCTGCTCTCGTCCCCGACGAGCTGGCAGTGTGGCCACAGTGGGCGCAGCAGGCCGGAGCAAACCTGCCCCCCGCGTCCCCAAGCTCTGCCGATGGCCGTGGCGCCATGGTCTCACAGCAGCCTCGCGCCATCCATCCAGCCCGCCCCCGCGGGAGCAGCGGCTTTAAGCTGTCAAGGGGAACGTGCGTCCAGCGCGCACTGTGCAGAAGGCCAGAAGAGCCGTGCGCGTGGGCAGCGTCAGGCCGGGCACTCTGTCTTCTCCTGCCGTGAGAAGGCTTTTACAGCCTTTTGGCTGCCCCGACCTGCCGCGTGAGGCTCCTCTCCGCCTCCCTCCGTTGCGCGGCCGACGACTGCGTCTCGTTCCCCTTCGGGCCCTTGGTGGGGCCTGCACGGCTTCCAACCTGCCGGCCTCCGACCAGCCCTCACCACTTGTCCCGCGTGCGGCCTGTGGACGCCTACCCAGGGCAACCTCAAACTGGATTAGAGGTGATGTCGTTTCCCAACCTCCGTTCAAAAACAGTGCCCTCGCGGGGTTGTTCTCAGGGAGCGGGCTGGAGGCAGCCAGGTGGACAGGAGGAGGAGGAGGCCATTCAGACGTTCGGTCCAGTTGACTTGCCTCTTGGGGGAAATGCGGCCAGCCCGGGAGGCCAGCCCGGAGGAGCGGAGCCGGTGTGGGAGCGGAGACCCTGGCGGAGGCTCCGTCCGCACCGTCCATATTCACAGCCCGTGTGCGGTGCACCCGCAGAGACTGCTGTTTGGAAAGGGGCTGGTCTGTTGGGCAATGCGCCCGCAGGACAGAACTGGGGGTGGCGGTGGCGGCTCCACGCCACTGCTTCTCCCTGGAAGGGGAAAGTCATCGCAACGGCAGACTGGAGCCCTTGCGGACAAATGGCTTCAGCCCCTCGGCCCGGCCCCTAGAGGGGGCGCCCTTCTCCCCACTGGGGGAAGGAGGAGAGGGGTGCGCTTAGGAATAGGTGAGCGGCCTCCATAGCAGTCCCCCTGCCATTCGCTCACCTCTCTGGCCTTGGGCACGCCCTTGGGGGCCCGCCTTCGGTCTGCAAAGGGAGGTGTCATTCCACCCGAGGACGAGGGACGAGCTGTAAGTGTTCGCGGTCTCTTACTCGGCGTGCCAGCCCGCCCTTCACACCAGCTGGGTGCAGCCCCACCTGAGAGAGCAACAGGAAAGGTGCCTGCACGTCTTCTCTCTTTTGCGTTGCTTGTTGCGGAGTCCAGCACACTTTCTAAATTGCTTTAATTTTACAAACTGCCAAGAAGGCGTTTTTGATGGGGTCGAACTCGGGCAACATTCTCGGGGTGCCCGCTAGATGGCGCTAGCAGACCAGCGGCGGGCACGCTCTTCCTGCACACCTGTCCCCAAGGCTACCTGCACACCTGTTTCCAAAGCTCTCTGCACACCTGTCCCTTGCAGCTTCCCTGAACACCTGTTTCCAAGGACCCCCGCACACCTGCTCTCAGGTTCCCAGCACACCTGGCCCCTGAAGTCTCCCCGCACACCTGTCCCTGAGGCCCCTGCACACCTGCCCCTGGTCTACTCTTCTCCCCGGTTACCTGGCTGCTCCTCAGGCCCCTTGCTCCCTGGACCCCCGATTTCTCCAGTCGTGAGACCCAGCTCTGCCCCGCGCTCCACACCCCTCCGGCCTCCGGCAGCTTCCAGGGGCCTGGCCCCCCACTGTCTGCCCTGCGCTGGTGGACTCCAACGTGGGATTTTCCTCGAGAGACTGTCACTTTTATTTTGGAAGCTGCGTCCCTTATCGTCATGTCCAGTGACGCGGGAAGATGAGAGCCCAGCACCGGCGGGCCCAGAGGTTCCTGCAGAACCAGTGCCTGCCGCCCCGTCCTGAGCGGGCCCGTGGGCATCCCAGTCCGGCGCTGCCGGCTTTAAAGTGCTCAGTTCCTCTTTTTATACTTACGAGAAGACAAAAATCGGATAGAAATTTCTGAATTTCCAAATAAGCATGAATCACCCCCAAAGATACAGGTTTTTACGCACCTTGGAGTGATGGAAAGAAAATCGGGTTATGATGCCAACAAATCGGCCTCAGAGCCATCGTCATATTTTTGTTTTCATTCTTGTCCCCACCTTGCATCCTCCCTCCACTCTTTTAGCTGCAATTATTTAGTTTATGTGCAGCCTCTTCCTAAAATGTAGAATTTTACCTTACTAAAACTGCCATTCTGCTCTGCTGGGCTGCGACAGGCAGGCAGGCGGCACGAGATTGCGCGGACTCGGTGTGCGACCGCGGAGCAGACCCCGTGACCGTGTGGGCTCTGGGCACGACGAGGGCCAGCGGGGCCCTCCTTGGTGGCCCCTGTGCCCTCCAGTGAGGCTGACTGCGGGGTGGCCGTGCTGGCGGGTGCCGGGGTGCGGGGCCACCCCCTCCTAAAGCTCTTCCTTTGCACAGACACTTGACGTCTCACAAACGGCAGGTGCGTGGTCCCTGGCCTCGTGCAAACCGAGCTCAGGGAGGGCGTGGCAGAGGGGTGCTGTCAGTGAAGAAGGGGCGCTGCTCTTCGTGAGGCCGTGCCGGGGCTGAGGGACCTCGGGGACCCTGAGGGCGGTGGGTGGGGATCCCTGCGCGTCTCAGCTTTGCCGTAAACCTAGAACTGCTCTCAGCAAGCCCTCCGGGAACAGCCAAGGGGAGTCCCCATCGCCGTTCTCAGAGTCTGCGTGAGGGAACCCGTCCTGGTCCAGCCGAGCTGCCCAGAGCCCGTCCAGGGCTGGGTAGGGAGGCGGGGCCTGCCGGGATCACGTGCCAGGTTTGGAGCCAATCACGGCCCACAGCAGCCTCAGGCGATGGGCTGGGGCTTGGGTGCTGCCCAGCACCTGCTGGTGCACCGGGGTCGGGGGTCCAGTTCCCAGAAGGGAAGCGAGTTTGGGTCAGTGCATATCTGGGCATCTCGCACGGCCGGTGTCCCCTTCCCACGTCCTTCTACTCTCTTGAGGTCGCTTCAGACTCATTTCCCGAATCCATACTGACACAGAAATGTTGAATCAGACTCACTCCGGCGTCCGGGGGCACGAGGCTGTCTAGATCGCCGGCTCAAGTTGCTGTCTCTATGTGCCGTCATGTGTCACCTGCCATCTCTGTATCGGGCTGGCTCCTTAACTGAAGTATCAAGTAAAGGCACAGACTTTTTCTTTGTCTAGCAATAGGATTAGCACAGATCAAATATTTCTAGAACTGTCCCCCGTCCCCAAGGAGTTTATAGGCGTCTGCGTGGTGGCACCCCTAAAGGAAGTGGCTCCGTGAATCCATGAGTATCCTTACTTCCCTTCTCCTGGGGAGGCTGGCAGATGCCCGGGGCAACTCATCTCTCACTGGTAGCCCCCCAGGGCACCCCCTGCTGGCCTGAACGGGGCGCCAGACAACAGCCATCTCAGGCCTTTGCTTGTTTAGACCGTGCAGGCAGTAGGTACCTGCTTGTTTCGCTGTGAAGTTTTTATGGAAACGGCAAACAGAACACCCGTCGCTTCCCCAGAGCACGCGAGCAGGAGGAGATGGCACGTTGCCCACCTGGCAGGTGTGCTTCCGCCATCTTCCTAGTCTGCTCTCTTTGTGCCCGCTTGGCCCAGTACCAGAAACTGGCCTGTTCAGGGCTGCCCCTGCCACCTTGAGTGTCACCTTGTTTGGAAAAAGGGCCTCTGCCCCTGGAATGAAGGCTCTTCCTGGACTCATGGTGGACCCCAGAGCTAGTATGGGGTGCTCTTAGGAGAAAAAGGAGAGGGGGGTTAAGACAGACAGGGGAGAAACAGGGCAGAGGACGCGAGGAGGCACAGGCAGAGATTGGAGGGATGTGGCCACAAGCCAAGGATGCCTGCTGTAGGGTAAGCAGCGTTAGTAGGTTTTTCCACCCTCCCTCCATTAGCGTCTATGATCAGCCCTGCGGTCCTGCCCGCGTGTCTGCTGGAGGCACCTGGAGTGGGGTGTGTGCACGCGTGAGGGAGCGCACCTGGCCTGGAGAGGCTGCGCATGTAAGGGTGGCATCACAGGGGCGCGGTGCAGCAGCTGAGAGCAGGGCGTGGAGCAGAGGACTGTGCGGCGGCTGCCGCAGAGACTGCGAGAGAGCGCAGAGAGAGTGAAGGTTCTGGAGGGGCTGGGAGGCCTCCAGCCTCCGGCCCCCCACCCCTGCCTGCCCCGCCCCTGGTCACCTCTCTACAAATGCTGCAGAAAACATTAAAATCCTGAAAAAGCCACTGAGGGCCCCAGGACTCTCCTTTCCCCCTCTGCTGGATCATAGAGAACCTGCCGCGGGCCTTCCTGCCGTACTCCTGGCTTGAAGTTGAGTAGGAACAGTTTACGAGTTGGGGGTGACGCAGGGATGGCCTTGGGAAGCTCGTTGAGAGCGCTGAGGGGTGATTCCTGATGTGAATCCAGCTCCTCCTGCCCTCCCCCCTTCCCCCTTCAGCATCAGCATCCCCAGCTGTCCCCTGTCTCAGGTTTGGGGTGGAGGGTGGGGGACAGTGTAGAAAATTGACCAAGGAGCCCACTAGTGCTTGCTCTGACACTTGGGGTTCTGGGAGAGAAAGGATCCCTGGCAATATGTTTGTTGGGTGGAGCCACCTTTGAGTGTGGGTGAAGCTTGTCTCTGGCCAGCCTCACCCCGCTGTTCGCCAGCTCCTCTCGCTGACCCTCAGCGGGGTTGGTGGTGGAATTCCCACCTGAGGCCCTTAGTGAGCCTGCGCAATCGTCCTCCAGTCCATTCTTCCAGCGAGTTTTAAACCCCGCTGCGATAGCCGTGTTTATTACATCCTTATTTGCTCATTATGTGCCCGTTCTGCTCTCAGCCTTGTACCTAGAGTGACCCATTTAATTTCCATAAGGTCACTTTACAACAGGTGCCTTAATTGATCCCATGTTTCAGAGCAGGGAGCTCGGGTGCCAGGGAAGCAACTTGTGGCAGGTGCTGGCAATGAACTTGAAAAAGCAGCTCGTCAGCCCAACGCACTGCCAGCACCAAGCCTGCGCTGCCAGGCACCCTGCCGGCGGCTGCAGGCACCAGGTGGGATTTCCTGGGAGGAGAAGCAGGTGTGGCGGGGTGCCCCCCCACCCCCCACTGCTCCTGATCGGACGGCGAACGATGACCAGTGTGGTGGGTGCCACCTCGCTACCTTCAGGAAGCGGCTGTGGCCGGTCACACCACTCAGTCAGGTTTTCTGAAACTGCTGACCCACCGCACGGCGTCTGAGCCGGGCCGTGGAGCTGACCTCGCCTGCTCTCTGTGCCACAGAGCCAGCCGGGGCTGTGGTGGCCGTGGAGCCCGGCCCGGGGGGTGTCCGGTGCGATGGCAGACGGCCTCCAGCATCACTGTGTAGGTCCGGAGTGACCACTGGGGGTGTTTCCACACCGGGCAGCCTGGGCGCCGAGCTAGTCGTCTACACCGTGTGCCGACCCAACGCCCACGTCTCTGCAGAGGGCGTGCATGCTGGGCCTGAGGGGGCAGGGCTCGCGTCTGCCAGAGCAGAAGGCACAGATGGGCAAAGAACTGGGGCTCGACTGGGGCACAGAGGGAGGAGGGCAGGCGTCAGCCCTGTGGGCAGGTTTGGACTTTATCTTAGGGATGTTGGGGGCGCTTTCAAAGGGATTTAATCTGGGAGAGGTAATCTGAATTGAAATAAAGAAGATAGTCTTGGACTGCGGGGTAAGTGGGCAGCAGAAGGCCAGGTGTGCGTGTGGGGGCGGGCACGGGCGGGCAGGGACTTGACAGAACGGACAGGAACCATGAAGCCAGAAGCCACGGGCAGGGGCGGGGGTGGGGGCAGCCTCAGAGGAACAGAGAAACACGCGATGTCAGTGTTGAGAACGACCTGGGCTTCGGGGGAGCCCGGGGTCCTCGGAGGCCTGGGGGCAGGTGCCGCACTCGCCTGGTCCTCTGTGCTGTCGTCTCTGCAGTCTCTCTCTCTCATATCCTGGCTGTGTCCACAGCGAGGGCCGCGGGCACCGTGTTTCCAAGCTGAGGAAACAGGGAGCCGCTTACAGGCGAGCTGGGATTTACAAGACGCCAGAAGGACCCCTTGGGCTACGGGGCGGTGGTGTCTGCAGGCCCGGGGTGGGGACGCGGGTGGTGCGGCGGTGTCGGCAGGGGCTGTGACCGCGTCCTGGCGGCCCTGGTGCCTGGGAAGTGTCAGGCTGGACCCAGCGGTGGGGAGTGTCCCGTCCTGGCCTCTGTGACCCGGCCCTTCCGGGCTGTTTCAAGTGGCGGAATCAGGACTAAGGTGGGAGGTGGCGTGGGGGTCCCTCCCTGTGTACCTATTCACAGCGCCCCCTTCTCCCCTCGCAGGACACGGAGGTGCTGAACACGGCCGTCCTCACGGGGAAGGTGGTCTCGGTGCCGGTCAAGGTTGTGGCCGTTGAGGAGGACGGGTCGGTGGTGGACGTGTCTCCGGAGGTGGAGTGCAGGTCTGCAGACGAAGACGTCGTCAAGGTACCCGGCAGCGCCCCCTCCTGGCATCGGCCCTTTCCTGCCTCATCGCCTATCCCAGTGCCTGCTCCTGACCAGGGTCGCTGCTCAGGCAGGGGAGCAGGAAGACCCCGAAGGGGAAGGTGACTGATGCTGGGCCCCGGCTCAGGAGCTGATCCCTCCCGGTATGGGCCCCGCCACAGCCCTGAGCAGACACTATTTCCTTCCCTTTGCTCCTGGGACGATCTTTCCCCCGCTTGAGCAGTCCACTTACTAGCTCCTCAGTTTTGTCAACTCTCCACACCCAGTGGTGCTACCCACACAATAGATATTCTTGAAATCCCTCACTTTCACAAACTTAAATGCTAAGCCTCGTAAGAAGGCCTGTGCAAGCCTCAAGCTTGCTGTGCCAAGGCCTCACTGCCCGATGCGCAGAAGGCCAAAACAGTGCCTCCCGGGTTTGCAAAAGGAAAGGGCTTGATGCAGAGTCAGCTCAGCAGGAGCCCCGAGACTCCGCTCTGCTTCCCCCAGGCTGGCAGAACTGACTTTTATCACGTTTGGGAAAGTGGGGCTCAGGGGAACTTAGGAGTTGAATTCCTTTGGCGGGGAGAGGGCTGGGGGCACAGGGATGTGCCTTTGGCTGCAGGGGGCGGGGTGCAGCAGACAGGAACAGAGGAATGCAGAGTTGGCGGAAGGCCACCTGCGGTGGGGGTGCTTGTCCACGTGTGGGCTGGGGGTCAGGCCTTCCAGTGC
Source organism: Scalopus aquaticus (assembly GCA_004024925.1). NCBI lineage: Eukaryota > Metazoa > Chordata > Mammalia > Eulipotyphla > Talpidae > Scalopus > Scalopus aquaticus. The sequence continues at coordinate 2,039 of PVIJ01008996.1, read as the reverse complement.
TCGGGCGCCTGCCCAGGGTCGGACCAGGTTGGTGGGTTTTCTTTAAATGAGAGAAGCAGAATGAGGGAGTCCTGGTGTTGGAACAAAGAAGCCATAAGTTGTCTGACTGCACTGGCCAGGCTGAAAAACAAAACAGAGTCAGAATTTGTTCTATCCTATGGGCAGAAAGAATAGAGGCTAGTTTTGGGGTGGATTTCCGCTTTGGGGGGCTGGTTTCACTCACTTTTTGTTTCTATGCGTTAAAATGAATGGCCGTTAACTTAAATTTAAAAATGGTCATTAAGAGTCTGTACCCCACCTGACTTGAGTCTCACCCCTGAGATGCAGCTCGAAGTCTGGAAATCTGGGCTCTCCATCCTGGTTCGTGTATTTATGGCCCACGCTCGGCCAGGAGCAGCTCGTGTAGCTTTTCTCGCGTCCTTTGCAGGATCTGTTGGCACCACCGCGTCTGGTGCTCCTGCCTGTTTTTTCTTTGCACTCTGCTTGGCTTTTCCTTTTGCAGAGGCCACCTCAGGGGTACGGGACTTAGAGCCCGACCTGCTCATTTATCTCAGAGAGATGGCACCTGCTGCGCTCTGCCCCTCCTCACGTCCCGCAGCTCCTGTTGGAGGGCAGAGGGGACCCCAGCCTGCAGGCCTTCATGTGGGCAGAGGAGCTGGCAGGTCACCCCGGTGGATGAGACCCCACAGGCCTGCGGATGTGGCCCCAGGCAGCTGTGCCACGAGCCGGAGATGCTTTGGATTGAGAAGAAGCGATGTGTCAGTGAGGCCTAATTAAGCCAGAATTAATCCTCAGGAAACCAGACTTGGCATCGTCTGCTGCCTGGGCTTGGGATGCTGGTTCTCCCCCAACACAGAAGTGGACTCACTTCAAACTCCACGCAGCCGCCTCAGCCGCGGACTCACCCTCGGGGCGGGGCGGATTAGAGAGATCCGAAGCTGCTTCGGGGACCAGGGCCTGGCGAGACACGCGTGGGGCGCGTCTGCACAGCACGGGACCCGGCGCCTCTGACAGCTGCGCAGCGCCCCGCTCCCTCCACGCAGGAGACCTGGGGACCCCGGCGGAGGGGGCGGGGGGGCGCCCGTCATGCCCCAGAGCCAGGCCCCCTCCTGTCCTGGGGCTCTGCTCTGAGGGGCGGTGCGAGTTTGAGGGCTCCCTTACGGCTGGGCACGAGGCCGCCCCCTCTGCAGAACGCACTGTGGTGCCCTCTGCCCAGCCCCAGCCACGCGTTTTGGGGGACGTCATCGTTTCTTGCTCAGCTGCCCCTTTTGTAGTCCTGTAATGATGGGGTGTTCGTCCCATCCTCAGAGGGACCAGAGTGTGCTGGGCTCCACACTCAGGCTCTTCGTGGCTTTTCTGGGGGTGCTGGGTGTCAGGAGGGGGTGAGCTGGTCGGCGGCCTGCACTTGATGCCGTTGTGTGAATATTTGTAACTGTGGCTGCTTCTCTGAGATGAGCAGGCCCCCCGGGGCTCTGCTGGGGCTCACCCCGGCTCTCACGTCCACGGCCCCACAGAGCGACCCACACCGGGGGGCCCTGGGGGTCTCGCAGGGTCTTCATGCATAGAAATCCCATTCCCGGGGACCGTGGTGTAGGTAATGGGGTGGTGCTCAGGGAGGTGTGATTGTGGGGACAGACACACAGACGGCAGCTTCTCTGTTGGGGTCATGTGACGTGGGGGGACCTGAGGACAAGCATGACCGGGAAAGGCTGGAGCCGGCCCGAGCTGGGAAGACCGGGAGGGGAGACGCCAGGCTCTAAGCTGACAACACTCGGACATGGAAAACAACTCCCAAGCAAGGACACCTCTCAAGGGCAGCGCGCGGTGTGTGGCTTTGTGTGTGCCCGTCAGGTGAAAACTGGCTCGTTCACATATAAATCTGAATTTCTGAGAGGAAAGTCACAAGATCAGGTAGACTGGGCCCCCTTGCTCCTTCGAGCCTGCCCTGGAGCTGACTGGGCCTGCCTGCCCGTCTGTCTGCCCGCCTGTCCGCTTGCCTGCCTGTCTGCCTGCCCGTCTGCCTGTCTGCTTGCCCGCCT
>PVIJ01008995.1:0-69837 GCA_004024925.1 Scalopus aquaticus | reverse complement strand
CTGCCCATTTTTTGATTGGGTTATTGGCTTTGTTTTTGTTGAGTTGTGTGAGTTCCTTGTAAATTTTTGTTATCAGTCCTTTATCAGATGTATTGTGTGCAAAGATCTTTTCCCAGTGGGTAGGGTGTCTGTTAGTTTTGGTTAATGTCTCTTTTGCTGTACAGAAGCTTTTTATTTTGATATAATCCCATCTGTTTATCTTGTCTTTCACTTCCTTCGCTTTGAGGGATGTGTCCTTCAAGATTTTGCTGAGATGTATGTCGTGTAGAGTTTCACCTATATTTTCTTCTATACTTTTTATGGTTTCAGGTCTTAAATCCAGGTCTTTTATCCATTTTGAGTTGACTTTTGTGCAGGGTGTGAGGTAGTAGTCTAGCTTCATTTTTTTGCATGTGGCTGTCCAGTTTTCCCAGCACCATTTATTGAATAGACTGTCCTTGTTCCACTGCATTATTTTTGCTCCTTTGTCAAAGATTAGTTGTTCATAGATATGTGCCTTTAATTCTGGGTATTCTATTTGGTTCCATTGGTCTTTCTGTCTGTTTTTGTTCCAGTACCATGCTGTTTTATTTATTATGACTTTGTAATAGAGTTTGAAATCAGGGAGTGAAATTCCTCCGTTAAAACAGTAAAATTTTTAGATCGAGTAAATTCTCAAAGGCAATTCTTCTCCAGGTGGTGGCTCAGACCTGCAACTCCGTATCACATCAAGACATTCTTCCAAGGTTGTCTCAGGAAAAGAGAGATACTTCCATAGGTTTACTAATGCCAATCAACATTTCCTCCCAGAAAGGACGAGTCACTTCCACTCACAGAGCAAGTTATAGCACCATTCACAAACTCAGTGGGAAAGAAAATACAGCTCTCCTGTGTGCCAAAGCTTGACAATGGAAATATTGGTGAGCAGCATTAATGTGTGACGCTGAAGGGAATTTCCGTTTTGAAGATGAGAATCAAGATCCAGAGATTTTAACAAACTAAGCAAAATCACTCAGTTCCTATATGGTGTACTGAAATGCAAAACTCCTAAGTCTATCTTCTTTCTATTTTATCACATTGCTTCACATATATTCATCTTCTCATTTATATTAATGTAACATACAGAACAAACCTATTTTCCATTTAAATCAATGTATAAGTGAGTATTGTCAGTTATTCCAAAGCCAGATAAACACAGAGAAGGGCATCAACTATTGAGATTCAATTTTGCCGTGTTGGTTGTCTTTCTTAATTTATTTTGCTTTTTGTTTTCTAGAGGATTTCAGCACTCATATGTCCTGAAGAAACCTCTGTTGGGCACTAACAGCATAGTAAAATCCATGGCAAGCAGTTCAAAGAAAGTGCACCAATTAGGCTAAGAACATTTTCCAGATTCAAGGAAGCCTTCTCCACATTTGAGCATGGTCTGTGGATCAGGGAAGATAGAAGTTCAAAGAGACTAGTCAGTTTCGTAAAATAAGTACCTTGGTTACCCATTAAATTTGCCTTTGTAAATAAAGTACAGTGAGTTTCCCTTTGATCTCATGAAGTTAGTTGAGCATGCTATACATAGCACAGAGATGAAAGTAGAGAGTCTGCTTAAAGTGAAATACATCGCCAAGTGATACAAAGCTTTCAAACTCTTTTGAGCAGAAGCAGAAATAATCTTGTAAGTAATGTCCTTACTTTGCAATATTCTTATTGGACAGCTGGCATTAATTTCAGGCTATTTTTTATTAATATGAATAAACAATGGAAACTGCAGGAAAAATGTTATAAAACATTAGGTATACATGTGATTAATGATTTATGATATGCCACATGTATCTGTTCCCATTGGTTGAAAATGAAATCTAACTTTCATATTATTTCATTAAGAATCCCTTGTCACTCTTTTCTGGCCAGGTCATTAATTTTTTTTTTTTTTAAATAAGAATGACTCTCTATCCTTAACATTTTATTTTTCCCTGGCTAGTTGACATGACTTATTATCAGTAGAGGATGGTACATGGAAAAAATAGAAAGCAGGGAAAGTCAGCTTGCTGTATTATCCCTTTTAATGACTTATTCCAACTTCCTGGTAGATTTCTTCCCTTCTTAAATGTCAAGTTTCACCCTAGTTTTTTTTTTTTTTAACAAATCCAGGCCAAGATTTTGTCTAATAATTAAGTTTATAGTCTGCATGCCTGCATTTTAATAGAGGATTTGAATTCAAATTGGAGGAATTTTCAATGCAAGTAATAGAGGGTGTGGGAGGCCAGGATGGTGCAAAGCCAGAGGCTTGCACTGGCCTTCCGTCACCTGTTTGGAAAGCTGAATCTGGTTGAGGGCTATCTATAATAAGTGCAGTCGTTCCTACTCCTGCTTTGTCTGATTTTACAGTCTTTTAAAAAGTTTGTTGGAGAAACCTGATTTTTCAACCTTAAATTATCTAGAAAATTTGGGCTTCTGAGATTTACATGACTGTACATATTTTTTTTTTTTTGGTAACAATTAAAATGTAACCAGTTTCCAACAAGATCATCCATATAAACAATGTTTCCCACTTTGCTTTAGAATTTATTTTAAGTTACATTAAAATTATGGTCATATTGGGTGATGTGTGTTCTGAAGATTAAAGTAAAATTGTCTCTACATTCCTTAGAGGAAATTTCTATTTGGGTAAATGCAGAATTCTATTTCTGTATTCAGAAGCCTGGTGCGGCAGGCAAAATGATAGTCACCCAAAGATGTCTCTGCTCTAATTCTTGGAACCTGTGATTATATTACCTTATATTACCTATATTACCCAAAGTCTCTCTAAAGAGACTTTGAAGCCATGGTTAATCTGAAGGAGCTTGATCAGGAGAATATCCTGGATTATCCAAATGAGCCCAACAAAAATCACAGGAGAGAATCAGAGAGAAGAATGGTTAGAGAGATGAAAGGCGTGTGCATAAAGCAATGTGCATAAAGCAACAAATATAAATGACCTCTAGAAGCTGGAAAGACAAAAAAAGGAACCATCCCTTGAAAACTTAAGAGAGGAATGTAGCCCTGTGAATGTGCTGGATTTCTGAGTTCCAGAATAAGAAAATACGCTATGCTCATTTAGTTTATGAGAATTTATTATAATGGTGACAGGAAAATAATACAGATTTTGGTTACCAGGAGTAAGATTTGAACCCATGCAACACACAGTACACTAGGGGAAAAAATTAATGTCTCCAGATGCAATTGAAGAACTAATTTGAAAAACAAAACTGCACATGCAGTTTCATTTAATAACTTGTGTGCAGGATTTATATTTCTTCTTGCTTCACAATGAAAGTAGTTTTATTACTTTTTGTAATTTCTAATTAATAGTTTAAGAACAATAGAAGGAAAAAAGCCAAACACAAGCAAACCATAAACCAACCAAAACCTCTCATTTTGAAGGATCTTCTTTAACACTAATGATTTGGACGTCATTTCACCTATCTTCATTTTGATAGATGTACATACATAAAATTTTACACAAATGGAATTGTAATTTTTATGATGGACAAGTTAATTTTTATTCTGAAATTTATCATTCATATAGAAAAATATTAAGACCTATACCTAATGTACACATAATAATAACAAACACCTGGGTACCCATCACTCAGATGAAGAAATCTCATATTTAACAGTTAAGATTAAGTGCTGACAGTACTTAGAAAGTCCTCTGTGTCCCTTCTCAATTGAATTTTCCCTTCTCCCCATCCCCTACCAAAAATAACCACGTTTTTTACTTTTATATTAACCTTCCCTTACTAAAAAAAGAAAAAAAAATAGATTCAGCACTCATGTACTTAAGCTTTTTTTTTTTAATTGAGGTAACGTTGGCCATTACTTTTATATTAATCTTCCCTTACTAAAAAAAAAAAAAAAGATTCAGGGGCCTCCCTGGTGGCGCAATGGGTTGAGCGCAGCACTATGAAGCTGTCCAGAGCCACTGCAGCACAAGTTCCATACCCAGACAGGGAGATTCCCACATGGCACAGCAGACCTCTCCTGTCTCACCCGCTGCTCCCCTCAGCAGTGTACTTCAGTGGATCTGCTTGTTCTGCTCTCCACTCTGTCTCTGGTGAACCCTCTCACCACCCCACAACTCTGGCTTACACCCCAGCTTGTATGGATAAATAAATAAATCTTTAAAAAAAATACATTCAGCACTCATGTACTTAAGCCTTTTGTTTGTTTGTTTTTAATTGAGGTAACATTGGTTCACAACAGTGTATCTAACTTAGGGGAATAGGGTTTCACCTCCTCATAAGTGTGTCACCACGCCACACCCCCCAAAAGTACTACCCATGGTCCTGTACCATACACCATTGGATCCCTCACTGCATTGCTCCCACCTCCACCCTCTCCCAATTAGTAACTTCAATTCTCACATTTCCAGCATTTTAAAAATAACTTTAATTTTGTCAGTTTCATTGTTTTGTTTCTCTATGTTCTACACATAGTGAAATCATCTGGAATTTGTCCTTCTCCTTTTGACTTATTTAGCTTAGCATCATTGTCTCACATTCCATCCATGTTCCTGCATATAGGAATGTGACAGAGTTTTGGATATCGATTTTGGAGGCTGCTGCTTTACTATACTGATTTGATTCTAACTGTCTTTCAGTGGAGTCTTAGGGGTTTCTGTGTATATTCTCCCTCTCCTTTCCTTTAGTGCGGGGCATGGTTTGCGGGTAGCTGAGGTTGAGCAGCAGTAACAGAGACATGGTCAGTTAGTCTAACTCAGGACAAAGATATTATCAACAGCACTTAGTTGCATAGCCAAAGCTATGTCTCTAATCCAGCAGTAATACAGCTGAATTTTGAGCTCCGTCTATTTGATGCCTTTTTAAAAATTTTTTTGAATTTTTATTTTTATTTTATGCATACAAGCTGGGGCGCAGGCCAGAGGCGTGGGGTGATGAGAGGGTTCACCAGAGACAGAGTGGGGAGCAGAACAGGCAGATCGACTGAAATACACTGCTGAAGGGAGCAGCGGGCGAGGCAGGAGAGGTCTGCCTCACCATGTGGGAATCTCCCCGGCCGGGCATCGAACTCGCGTCGCCGCTGCCAACAGCTCTGTGCTCAACCTGTTGCACCACCAGTGAGGCCCCATATTTGCCTTTTAGCCGGTGCCAAAGTTGACAAAATAGGAAATGCTATCAACTAGGCTTCTCTACACCCTGGCAGATATATCAAATTTTCTCTTGCTGATACCATTAATTATCCAAGCCTTATCTCTGATTCCTCTTGTTCTGATTCCACTCTCACCAAGCAGGATTCAGCTAATAACTCACTTCTTTTGAAGCTCGTTTATAGGGAAATAATGTGTACAGAAGAAGACTTTAAGTGCTTGGCTTTTCTTAGCATTTCTATTTCTCCCTGTAAGTTAATATCCTGGCATTTTGTTTTGATACTTTATTTTTGTGAACTTTGTTAATGTGCATCTGCTTTTAAAAGATGTGGCTGTCAAATGAATGACCTTGGAAATTGTGAGCAAAATAGCACCCAAAGTTCTGAGACATTTCAGAATTCAATCTAATATGGTTTTAATATCAGAACGACATACTTTTGATTAATGTGAGAAAATGCAGGACTGTCTTACATTCAAATGTCTTCACACCTAGATGCTAAGACAAGTAGATTATTTATCTTAAGAAATCAGGAAAGCAAAATCCAATTAAGAGGCATAGCCACCTGGAGAGGTAGTATAGACTATAACCTGACTTGAAAATTAGATAATGATGTGATTCTCCTCTAATGGATATGAGCCCTGTGAAATTTTCTTTCCTCACTTGGGAAGGCCTTTTTATAGTTGCTATAATCTACGGGATTTAGCATGTTCCAGCTCTGTTACAGATAGCATCTAGTCTCACCTCAGGAATAGCCTCAGGTCATGAAGAAGCTGAGAAGGCAGCTCCAAAGGTTATAAGGGGATATAAGCCCTGAAATTTTGTCAGGTGTTTCTTTTATGGAAAAGAATTTTTCATATCTGGGAAGATTTAGAATAAATTGTGGAAATGTTTAAAAGAATCCCAAGGTAATAATTTTATATAACCAATATATGCATACTTGCTATGTTAAGTATAATGAATAAGAGATTTTTAACTTTTTAGAATAATAGGTCAATTTGTAACAATACTTTAAAAGGTCTAATTGAGTAGTGATTTAGAATTGTGCATCTAGACTGAATATAATTATTTTATATATATAGTATTTGAGCATCTAGGAAAACTTAAAGGAAACTTTTAAAAGTCTCATTTGTTCATTTTATAAGTACAGGTTATATACTTGAGAAAGTTTGTTAGATAATTTATGTATGCATAAGAAAGAAGAGTATATTAAATATATCAATGTAGTTTAACATATTAAAAGGAATTTAATTAAAAAGGCTTTTAACTAGTTTCAGATAGTGATTAAAAGCCTCTTTTAAAGTGACTGAAAATGTGCTAGCTTATACATGGAATAATAAGGTTTATAAAATGAACTGAAAACTGTAAAGAACTAATCCTTTCTTACTTGCAAGTAGAATAAATTGAATATTTAAAAAACTAATAATCCCTTAATGATATTTTTTCTCAATAAAAAAAATCAGTCTGGAGGAAGCAAAAAAAATCTTATTTAATAGGAATCACTTTTAATATACAGACACAAATCAAAGTCCTGATGTCAAAATTTTGAGGCCAGTGTGTAGATTAGGCTGTTGTGAATTTACTAGAGAATATAACCTGGACTTGCCCTTTGGTAGATAGGCAGCTGACCTTTAGCCCACCGCATTTTGACGACATCATTAGCAATTTTCTTTCTTTTCTGGACTTGCAAGGACCTTTTTAGTGCTTGATTAAAATAATTTATTTCTATAAAGTACTGAATATTTAAAATACAACATACTATTGAACTTAAAGCATACATTTTAAGTAACCAGAGGTTTTATGTTTTTTAAGCAAGTCAGCTCTGGCAACAAAGAAAACAGGTTTGAAGCTTTTATAATAGAATTTACCTAATTTCTCAATGACTTTTCATGAATTTGCCCTTCAAAAACACTTTTGCCCCTTCTCTAGGTCTATTGTAATACATCAATAGATCTCTAGTGATTAATGGCAAGAGAGTTTGGTTTGAATTACAACTCAGCCTTGCATTAGTTCTGCGACCGACGGCAACATATTCAACCTACTAGTTATTTTTCTTATCTACACATTAGTGTTGGTAATATCCAGCATACAGGATCATTGTAAAGTTAGAGATGTTATATGGAAAGTGTTGGTACGAAACTGACCCTTAATGCAATAGAAAATTGATCTTTATGGGTACTGTGAACACAAGGGTATGTATGTGTTTGTAAGTAAGAAAGGGTTAATCTCTGTAGTGGGTAGATCGTGTGTGTGCGCGCGCGTGCGTGTGTGTGTGTACATACAAAGGACCAGCTGCCTTGACATTATGTTGTTGCACTGAATCATGGCTGACTGCCAAATGGAGACTCCAAAGACCTTGTGCAATGTTAGGCGATGATCTACATAGCGTAATTGATACCCTGAAAGAACTCCAACTTCAGACTTCATGGTGTTGAAGCTCTGACCTCATACAATTGCCCAGAGATCACATATCCTATACTCTATAGGAGTGAGAACAATCTCTAAGCTGGACAATTGTCCATGTAGATTGTGGGCTGTTCACTTAATTCCTTAAGATCTCTTTTATTCACCAGCCACATGCCCCGGTGTTAGTTTCCTTCACATAGCCAGTGGATGCTTGTTTGTTTGTTTTTTATTTCCCCATGATTATTTGATGCAAAATGTAAGACTTTGAAACTTGTAGAAGCTGTAAAAAAGGTTGTCTTCTACCTACTGTGGTTGGTGAAATTCTGGAAGTGGCATTTATATCTGACCCCAAATCTGAATAATATTAAAGGAATCAAATAGAAAGATAGAATTGATCTAGAATTGAGACAGGGTTTGGAGGGGGGGAGATTCTGACAACATTTAGATGAAAAAGAGTAAGGATATTTTTTAGAATGCTATATGAAAGGGAAAAAATCTACTCCTTGAGATCCTATTATTTTTTCAATGAAATATTTGAACATCTAAAGACACTTTTTAAATGGAATTAACAGAGTTGGAATCTTATGAGTAACAGACAAAAACTAATGACCAATTCAATGAAGTAAAAAACTGTGAAATCAACTGCTTTACCATCATTCTAAAACACTCTGTTGATATTTCCTGGTTGTTAAGCCAAGTGTGAAATATTTCCAGTTGATAAACTATTTCACAGAATTCCTCCCAATTTGGCCTAGAGGAAACTAACTCTTTTAGGCATTAAAATATATGTTGATTGACTAACTTTAAATTCCCTTTGAGTTATTTGCACTTCTTATCATGATGAATATTTTGATTGGGTAAAGCTATTACTTTTTATAATTCTACTTTAGAGCAATTCATTTTTTAAAGATTTTTTATTTATTTTATTTATTTTGCATAGAAGTATGAGGGTGTAGGCTACAGGTGGGTGGGGGTGAGAATCATTCACCAGAGACAGAGGGGGGAGCAGAACAGGCAGATCCACTGAAATACGCTTCTGAGGGTAACAGCAGGCAAGACAGGAGAGGTTTGCTGTGCCATGTGGGTTAGCTCCCTGGCTGGGGATTGAACTTAGAACTCAGGCCTTCATGGTGGGCCTTCGAGGGCTAACTGAGACTTAACCCATAGGCCACCAGGAAGACCCCTAGAACAATTAATTTTTTAATTTGAAAAATATGTTATTGAAATGTCTCCAGACACTGAGGAAATGAATGATATAGACTATCTTTAAGGAGGTTTTAGGCTAAAGGAGAACAGTGCGAAACAAATCACTGTGATACCCATTTCACGTGTTTGAGGTTACATACTTGGGGCTGGCAAAGAGTTAAGCTTTAAGTCTACTGTGTTGAAATACTAGTGACTTGTCAAAAGAATGTATGGGTGTTGCAATTTTGGAGCAAATAAAGGCTGTAGATGGAATTCTAGGGACTATTCACAATGATGGAAAGAATCAAAGGTCTCTGAGAAACATCTGTCACTCACACAAATGGGGTGCTATTCCTTATGATTAATTTCAAGTATACCAAGAATGCAGTTCAGATATAAATATCATTTAGGATGGCCTATGCATTAAAACAAAATGATCTTTGATGATAGATTTGGTCAGGAAAATATGGAAAACAAAGAAAGTCATAGAAGATTATAATTTCTGATCTGAATTCATAGAACTTTTAATATAATCTCTACTATCTATAAAATTGATGAAAAATCAGTTAAATTCTAAAAATTATGAAAGTAATAAAATTTGGTCATAATGTTAATATATAAAGATCAAATATTTCTGTTGAACTTATTTTATTTAAAGAGGTATTGTAATTATATTCAGACCCAATTAAAATTTTATTGCAATCTTCCGACAGGTATATGTTTTCAGTAGAAATTGGAAAAATGTGTATATAGGAAATTTTGGAGAAGAGAATAATGTTACTCATAATTTCATACTTTCTCTTATTCCTCCTCAATAAACTTAGTGTTTTAATACTTTCTATAATATATTTATACACACTTGTGCGCATGTGCTGTAGTCCATTTGAATTTGGGATACTTGTAAAGTATTACCCTGCAGGGTATCTTCTTTTAAATATAGCATATCAGCACAGTTTAATAAAAAGAACTCAAAATTTGAACTAGTCAAATTCATTTTATAGTTACGTGGAATGTGATACGCTTTTTACCCTCTGAATTAGTTCACCTGGATTAAAATTCAAGCTGTATCATTTATTGCCATATAGCAAATTTATTTACTGTTAGGAATCTCAGTTCAAGTATCTATAAAATAGCAACAATGAATCTTATTATATGTGGTAGGATGATTACATGAGATAACATATGCATAATAAATAAAAAATTACTAGGAAGAAATAAATAAGGGATAAGATCATTATGGTAGGATCCTGTTGGGGTGAGGATCTACTTCAAGTAGGGTCAGTATTCATGAACCATCAGAGGAAGCCTGAAGAATTAGAAACAGTTAGAGGAAGGAAGGTCAGGAGCTAGAATGTTCCAGAAAAAAGGCACAGCATGTGCAAAGGCCCAGGGCAGGAAAGAGTATGATGTGCTTGAGAAACCAAGTGTAGAGGGAAAGAGGTTAGAGATGTGTTTGGACAATTTTGTGCAAGGTTTTCTAACTATAGAAAGGAGTTTACATTTTATTCTAAATGCAATAGAAAGGTATTCAGTATTTAAGTATTTGGAATATCTGATTTTATTTCTATTTTATGGATAGTATTCTACTTTTTTTATGAAAATGGAGTGAAGTGAGCAAATACTGATTTGGCGAAGCCTGAGGAAATAGTGTGATCAAGAGAGTGCAATTTTGGACCTCCCTGGTGGCGCAGCGGTTAAGTGCTGTGCTGTGGAGCTGCAGCAGTGACACAAGTTTGATGCCCGGCCTGGGAGATTCCCACATAGTATGGCAGACCTCTCCTGCCTCGCCCACTGCTCCCCTCGGCAATGTATTTCCGTCAATCTGCCTGTTCTGCTCCCCACTCTGTTTCTGGTGAACGCTCTCGCTGCCCCATGCCTCTGGCCTGTATCCCAGCTTGTCTGCATAAATAAATAAATCTTTTTTAAAAAAAAGAGAGAGTGCAATTTTCTTGACTAGGTTGCTGGCAATAGAGTTGGAAAGTGAGAGTATTTGAGGTGTATTTTGTAGCAGAATTGACAAAACTTTCCATAGTGTAGGGGTAACAGAAAAAGATGATCTTTTTGGTGGTGTTATGTGGCTGTGATCTCTGGTTTGTAATCGTGAGATACACTGTAGCTGGTTGGATATTAGAGCCAAGACACTGCCCTCCCCTCCCCCCACTCTCCACCCTCCACCCCCAGAGAGGGAGTCCTGGCTAGAAGTGCACTGAATAGGTGTCTTTATAATACGGGTGTAATTTAAAGCTTGAGAACTAATTAAGATTGTATAAAGGAAGGGTAAGACTGTAGAGGGAAAGAAAAGGAAGAAAAATAACTAGAAGGGACAGAATGACCCAGGAAGTGCAGCTGCTCCCCATTCCATCATCTCCCAGTACCCTGCAGGGAGAAAGACTTCTTGAAATTAATCCTGCAGTTTCTTTCCTGGGTTAATTTGGTGAAGAAGGGAGGGGACAGTAGAGACATACACAAAAGTCTTAAGTAGAAGCAGCTGCTGACTCTTTTGGGTAGAAATTTGATGACTATTTAGCTTTACTGGAATGATTTTGTTGAAAAGATGAAACAGTCAAAAATATTCTTACGCTGACTGTATATATACCTTTATGAATTCCTTTTCTTTTTTTAATTGCAGACATAGGGTATTTTCAGGTGAAATGAAGATGATTATTAGGGCATAAAACATCTGGATATGCCCTAAATTCAGTTTGAGTTAGCCCAGTGAGCAAATAATACTGCTAAAATTCTAAAGCACTATATATCTGTTAAAGATGAAAGTTCATTTCTATTTGTGCTTCCATATTTTATTTTTTATAAAAAAATATATTGGCAATTTACATATTATGACTGCAATAGTAATTTTTGGCTAGTATTTATGGGAAACAATAATTTGATAAGCCAATGATAGTATATAAATACTTAGTTTATAAACTGAGAAACTTCATTCATGTTCAACCTGTAAACTTGGGGACTCTTTTCTTTTCCAAAGGAATGAAAAAGATGAATATCTAAAGCATCCTGTTATGGTCTGCACTGAAGTTACTAAGTTAAAAAACAAGTTCAGCAAGTTTTAAAGAAAAGACCTGTTAGTTAAGTAGAAGGCAAATATTTTCATTAGTGTTGAGGGGAAAAGGGAAAGTTTCATGTGACACATCTATGTTCCATCACTTCTACCTGAAGACCTTTTAAGTCAGAGAAGAAGGAGAAAACAAAATAATAAATTTGAAATGAGAACAGTTTACATCCGCAAAAACAGTTTCCTCACAGAAATGCCAAAAGGAGAGAGAGGGTGCGATTTTATTCAGCACCATGAAACTTTATTATGTAAAATAGAAACTCATACAATTCTTTTGGATAAGTCTTTTTTTTCCTTCTGTATGGGACAATAAAAGATAATAACTAAAATAGAAGATTCTAGACGTATTAAGGAAGACTGGCAAAGGAAGTCCAGTCTTGTAGCCTCCCCCCGTATGCACTGTGTATATTGTGGTGGTGATCTCACACTTAGATGGGACCCCAAGGTTTTCTTTATTTCTTGGAAGAGATGAGATCTTGGACATGCTAGCACCAACTTTTGAGCTGAGACTCTGAAGCAGAAAGAGATTTCTCTCAACAGGGATCTTATTTTTGAGGAACCCTACTTGAAGAGAGGAGAGGTATTCCGTTTTTAGAAAGTCATTATTAGTGAAGAGAGTCCATTTCTGCATGGTGTGGTACCTTCAGCACCAAAGAAAGCTGGCCCCAGGAAGCTAAACTATGGACTCCCATGAAAAATGTGTATAGGAAAGTGTGGAGATCCCAAACCACTTTAAGGGTGAAGCTTTTAAAAATCCTGTTATACTCAACTGGTAGAGGATCAGCTCACCCCCATATAGCACATTCTCCTTCCTCTTCAAACAAGGAAAAAGTAGAAAAGACCAGGGAAGATGGCCTCCCTGGTGGCACAGCAGGTTAAAGAGCTGCGCTGTCAGCAGCAGAGACATGAGTTCGACACCCAACTGGGGAGATTGCCATATGGCAAGGCAGACTTCTCCTGCCTCGCCCACTGCTCCCCTCAGCAGTGTATTCCCATCAATCGGCCTGTTCTGCTCCCCACTCTGTCTCTGGTGAACCCTCTCACCGCCCCACGCATCTGGCCTGCACCCCAGCTTGTATGCATAAAAATTTTTTAAAAATTAAAAAAAAAAAAAAAAGACCAGGGAAGAAAGGAGACAAAGCAGTCATGCCCTCACTTGCCTACATGGCCAGGCGCACCAGAGAACTGAAATGGAGGTCAAACAGTAGCAAGGGAAATTGAGTTGCAACTCTGGCACCTGTGCCTATAGAATAAAGTTCTGATGCAATCTAGAGACTCTGTTGAAGGAAAGAAAGATAAAAAGCTTGCCATGTGAGAACAAACAGAAACTGTGGGTATTATATTGCCCACCCCCTGCAACACATTCTTTTATGTTGGTGAAAACTGGTGGAACATCACCCATTCAGAGGCCATACTCAAAATATTTAATGCCACAGACAACCACAAATTAGAACAGCTGTCCCAAAGTTTTGGACCAAATCTTGGAGAGCACATGCTGCCCCCCAACCTCAGTGCTTTATTTCCTAGGTTTATTTCCTCAGTGTTCATTTCTTGTGCAAAGATTTGGGGAGAGCAAATAGGATGACTGGCAAAGAGAATTAAGTGCAGCAACTATTTACCAAGTAGCTCAGAAGTACACAATATTTTAATGACCAGTGTGGCCCTATCTCTGTTTGCCAGATGAGTCTAACCTCTGAGAAAATTAGGTAACAATTCCCAAATTTTCTTCTCTCTGAAAAACTTGAATCAATAATGTCCAGCACATTTTAAAAAATATTTTTGTCCAATCAATGAATTTGAGCATGCTTCCTTGAGCATTTCTCAGGTAGTTATTTTGCTAAAATAAATCAATTTTAATGATAGAGAGATTTTAAAACTAGTTATTTTGCAACATTCTTTATGCTTCACATCTATAATCTGAGTCGATTTACTATCAAATGGCTTATTTTAGATTCCAAACAAGATTTCTTTCACATATTGAAACATTTAACCTATACATCCTCTTTTGTCTCCTCCCTTCCTCTCTCCTCCCTTCCCCCTCCCTTCTTTCTTCAATACCTTTTCCTTTCTCTCCCTCTGTCCCTTCCCCTCTCCTGCTCCTTTCCCTCCTTCCTTCCTTTTCTGCTCTAACTCTAATCACACAATGCCTCCTTAATGTTTTCCCTCCTCTTTCAAGCCACAACACATAAAGCCAAGCACAATGCTGGAAATTCGCCTGGAGGAGTTCTATGGGGATGAGAGATCAGGGTGTTTATGGTGTGGGTAGTGTAAAAGCTTTAAAGTAGTCAAGTATTCAGTTTTTCTATAGTTAAGATCATTAGAACAATGCAAATAAAAAGGTTAAACTAAATGTGCCTTAGTGTTGCTAATTAATTAAACTAAGTGAATACTCATGATTTGTTTTATCATTTTTACATTAAGAAATTTCTCAAATGGAGGATAATTACAGCAAAAGCCTCATTAGACACTAACAGACCATTCTGTTCTGATGCATTAATGATTCCTTTTGTGTTGTATTCATCAGGGCATGTTAAGTGTTTCTTTTTTGTATTCATGTAGAGGACGCAAAGTGCAAAGTGGGAAATGTGACTTAAAAATGAGCCAGTTATTGAAATGAGTTTGATATTTCAAGTCCAATTGATTGCAGTTTTATTATCTGCATTGCAAAAATGTCTCAAACACTTGGCACTACTATTATTCTTAGCAGAAAACATGTCTTTTGAAAAGTCATACCTTTCCTTCTTCGTATTCAATTGAGAATCTCAAATGTACCTGTACTGAGCTTATTGATGACTGATGTCCTAATGACTTTGTGATGACCGGAATGTTAGGCAGGGGAAGCAGAGGCAGAGCCTTTAATTAGTACTGGACCCACAGTGTGGGGGTAACAGGGACAGGCTGCAACTGCGGACAAGGTAATTCTACTTCAGTTTGTTACAGCACCAGAGTGAGGCTGAGCATGCAGAAGGGCAGCAAGTGGGGGGCCTCCCTGGTGGCGCAGTGGTTAAACACTGTGCTGTGGAGCTGTCAGCAGCGGTGCTGGGAGTTTGACGCCCCCCCACCCCAGGGAGATTCCCACATGGTGTGGCAGACCTCTCCTGCTTCGCCCACTGCTCCCCTCAGCAGTGTATTTCCATCGATCTGCCTGTTCTGCTCCCCACTCTGTTTCTGGTGAACCCTCTCGCTGCCCCACGCCTCTGGCCTGTACCCCAGCTTGTATGCATAAATAAATAAATCTTTTAAAAAAATGAAATTTAGCAAGTGGGGCCTCCCTGGTGGCTCCTGGGGTTAATTCTCAGCACTATGAAGCTTTCAGCAGCAACTGCAGCACGAGTGCAAATCCCCAGCCAGGGAGCTGGCCCACATGGCACAGCAGACCTCTCCCATCTCGCCTGCTGTTCCCCTCAGCAGTGTATTTCAGCCAATCCGCCTGTTCTACTTCCCACTCTGTCTCTGATAAATCCTCTTACCCACCATACCTCTGGCCTACACCCCAGCTCTTGCATGCATAAATAAATCAATCTTAAAAAAAAAAAAAAGAAATTTAGCAAGTAACTACTAGAACATTCCCTCCCTTTCTTCTTCCCTTCTTCCCTCCCTCCCTCCCTCCCTTCCTTCCTCTTATCTCTGCATCTCTCTCTCTCTCTCACCTTTCTTTCCTTTTAAAATATTCATTACTTTATTGCCATAGTCATTTCCTTAGCTCATTACAGCTTTGTTCCCACTCACCTTCTTTGTGTAATTAGCAAATATATTACAATTATATTACATTTCAAAATGTTCAATACTTCAATATGTTCTACATCTCAATCTGTTCAACAATATAATTTATGTATTGTATTTCTTTTCTATATGTAAATACATATATCTATGCATATTGTTATATAAAATTTATTTCTATGTAAATATAAAATATTGTGTAGTGTCTAGAACATATAGAAATGCTTGGATTTTCTTCATAAATTACATCTTTTTATTGATATTATCACTATGAGGTGACATTGCCACCATGCCTTCCTTTACTTCTTTCATCAGACTTCCTTTGTGCAGGGATCACGTTTATAATAGCTGCTCTGAAATCTTTTTGTATTGGATTCAATAACAGGTCGTTGTCACAGGCAGTTTTTGCTGTGTGCCTTTTTTTCTGGTGTATGAATCATACTTTCCTGTTTCTTTGTAGGTCTATCAACAATTTTTGTTGGAAACTAGACATTCCAGACAATGTATTGCAGCAACTCCAGGTACTCGTCATCCCCTCCTCCTTTGGGGCTATTTTAAAAAACTTTCCTTGTTTATTTGTTTAGTGACTGGTTGCATTATTTTAGTGAAGTCTGTTTCCCTCCAGGGTGTTACGCCTCTGATGCTGCTCTGGGAGACACAGCTATGTCACAGAGTGATAGTGGTATTGGGGAGTCTGCCTCTTCTACTCTCTGCCTGACCATAGGCAGCTGGTAAGCTCCACTAATCACCTGCCGAGTCTGGTATTGTTTTTGACAATGCCCAATGGGCATATAACCCTCCTGAAACTAATCCAGTCAACGTGTGCTTTCTTGGAAGGAATACTTTCTGAGGTCAATATTTGATATTTGCTTGATCCCAAAATGCCTCTTCTCAGCTATCTTAAACCCAGGTTCTCTCCTGAAAACCAACTGTGTTCAGTCTAGGCAGTATCTTTACTAGATCCATGAATCTATTCCCAATTGTGCCAATTACCCCAGAATTTCTTTTAGGAGGCAGAAGCTGAGACCAATAGGGCATAGTTTGATAGAAGACTACAGTGCAAAAAAAGGTAGCTATGTCATCTGTATAAGGAGTTACCAGCAGAAGGAGGTTAGTGTGTACCTAGTAAGAGAAAAGAACAGAGACTAAGGGGTCAGTCAACATGGAAGCTTCAAGAAAAGCCTACCAGGAAGACTCACGTAGTATTCAGTTAGTCAGAGGATTCCTAGTACTTGTGTTTGAGTTGTACGTGGTCTGCTACAGATATCCTTTCAGAGTCTGAGACATGAGTCAAATGCAGCTACAAATGTACATTTGATACTTTAAGAGGGAAGCAATCTTTTCCTGAAGGCTGCCCCCTCCAGAGAAAAGAATAACATGCATGGGATGACAAGAAGATCCATAAACTGATTCGGGACTCTAGAAGAAGTATTTCCTCCTCTTTTCCCATCCCAAGACTCCCCAGAGGAACTGCAAAGGGAAAACAAGTTTACCCACTGCTTGTGGGAAAGAGGCTCAGCTTATTCTATTTAATACCCAAAGGACAGTGTGACCCTTGCTAAGTTTAGGCCACTCATATGTTACATAATGTGCATAACCACTTTAGGAGGTAGGTATACAGATAAGAAAACTGAAGCTTACAGAGGTGAGGTCAATTGCTCACTATCACATTACAGCATTCAACGCCAGCTCTTCAGAACCACTGCTGCCATTTGTTATCTTCTTCTTCTGTACATGTCTATACCCTTCGGTGCCTGACATGGCCTCTGAATGAAGTGTAAACTCCTCAGTTCACCAGTTAAGGTCTTCCTTAACCTGGAAACTACACACTTTTCCAACCTTAACATTATGACCCTTAAATTAGGGACTGGAGGGATTTGCCTGGGACTGGGGTTCCTATCTTGAATCTTGTTTTTCTAGGAATCCACGTTCATCTTCCTCGACCAGCCTCATGGACTGAGACGTGCAGGGAGGGATTAAATCACCTTGACAGAAAGGGGGGTCTTTCCTTGCTTTTGTGACCCTTTCATGTGTTTTGCTGCCCAACTCCTGTGCCACTGGGCTCTGTCCATCTGCCAGGGCACCTGCCCACTCCCATTTGCTGGGTCTCTCTGATGCTGCCATCTGTCTTCCTGCCGAGCTTTCCACCTCAGCTTGCCAACACATTCCCCTCGTGCCTGGTTCTGCTTGACTGTGAATTTACTTTGCCTTTTGATGAGTCTTCACTCAAGTTCCAGTCACACCCTAATTGATTGGTCTAGTTTTTAGGTTCAGGCCCTCCCTGCCTGCTCCCATAACCAAGTGAAGCTCATTTGTGAAATTCTGGATGTGTAGCCAATGTGGTAAGTTCATGGGAGAGTTGGTGATGCTGACCTAACGGGGTGACAGGGGTGCAGGGAGGGCAGAGGGGGAATGGTTTGTCATGTCCTTAGTGTATGTGTAAGTGTGTAAGTTGGAGACAGTAAAGGAAAGAAAAGATTAAAAAATAAATTCAACCTATGTAACAAGTTTTCAACAGCGGTAGTTTCACTTTTTATTCCTGACCTAAGGAATGACTGTTTGGACCTAGTGAGTTAAGTTAGGTCAGCCTGCAGGGCAAGCGGCCACATTTCAGGCCACCTGCCTTGAAATGAGAACCAGCTCATGTCCACATTAATGGACTTGGAAAGATTCCTTTCTGTAACCCAGTGTTAAGGTGACGGTGGCTCAGAAAACACCATCAATAGAAAAGTCACACCGGAAAATAGAATTTAATTCCCACTAATCATTTTGAAAAATATGTATACATTTTCTATATTAAAATAGTATAGCCCGTGTCTGTTTATTATAGCTACAGTGAATTATATTACTGATAAAGCTAAGAAATGCATTAAAAAAGTAGAAATACTTAGAAGTTATTAAAATTACCTGCATGAGTTATATATGGATATCTTACGTCCCTGACATGCTATTTCTTCCAGTACGACTGTGAATATAAATTACCTAATACTGCATTTGAAGAACAATAATGAAAATACATAGCTAAACATAATGACAATTATTAGTTATTTGCAAGGAAAATAAATGTAGCATCATCACAGAGAAAGAAGACACAGCTTTTTTTTCCTGTTCATCAGTCAGTCATTTATGCATTTATACTATAAAATAAGAAATAAAAACTCACTCTGTCTCAAATTTGCCATACATGGTCATCATAAATACCATGTACACAGTAACACAGGAATAGAAAGTCTAAATTTCAGGGACAAAACTTTTGTAAGACTTGAATTATAATCACAAAATCACAGTTTTTAATTTTTTTACATAAGATAGTTAGTTTATAGATGGTAGGATGAGAACACTTGTGAGTTTGGATTAGCTAACCGAAAATAATTTTTAAAGTTAAATATTTTGCTTAGTGTTAAGTAAATAAATAAATGTTTCATTAATGCAATGTTGGGGAAATCTGAAAGTTTTAAAACACAGTAAGTGAATTGAAATGGCAGCAGGTGAAGAAAAATGTCTAATATTCATGGTAATTTTTTGTTTATCTTTCTCCTATCTGTTGTATTGTGGGTATGTCAAAAAGCCGATGTAGTAGTATAATGGAGTAATTCCAGAGTAATCTTTTTAAGAAATGTACGGTTTGGCAGCTGTTTGTAAATGGAGACCGTATTCCCTTCTGTTCTTTACAGTTTGTCTCAAAAAACTGTAAATTACAACCAATTACAGAGAGAAAAAATTTCTAAGTTCTGTAAGTTTTGCTGTCTGATGGAGAAATATGCTAATGAAGGTATAAGTCCTTTGAGAAGCAAAATAACATTAGAGCTTTGGCTCTCTCCTAGCATAGCTCTGTATTTACAGTAACAATTCAATAAATATTGACTAGGACTGGATTATTTGCACCCATATCAGTCGGTGAAATAAATCCAAGTCTTTGAACTTTGCACAGTGTTGAGTTTGGATAAACTTTAGAGGAAAGTGTCCGAGGGGGTTATATGAGGGTGCTGATTTGGCTAATCTTTTCATCAATCGTGTGGTGTACAAATGCAAAGGGGCATGCAGGATGTAATTGTTATGACATGGGAGGGAATTGATGTGACCTTAGTTTTCTTAGGGACCTTTGCTCTTGGCAGTAGACTTTTGTCAGTGGCTTCCTTGGAAAGGAAGGGCCCTTGCTAAGCAGTGCCACAGAAATAGGGGGCAGACAGCTGGGTTGTTTTAGCAATGAACAGGAGAGAGGGAGGTAGCATCTACACATTTCTCCACTCTTCTGTACAAATGAGTATTTGACTGTGTTGAGTCAAACTCCTCTGTTTGGACACGTGCTTCGGCAAAGGGCTGCCCCAGGCAAAGGGAATACATCTTGACTCAGTACCAGTAGACCCATACTCCTTGCCAATAATTGGTTCATTCAAGGGTGTGAAATGAATCACCCACAACTACCTAATGAGTCATAAGGGATAATGTAAGGTTAAACTTCTGGGGGAGATGTTCTTGATCCTAAGGGCAACCCAAAAGAGGAAATGGTTTTTTCCTCCTCTGGAAGTAGTAACTGGGTGCAATCCTCATCATGACAAGAGGTAGCCTGAGGACAATAGCTGGCACATGGCATATATCAGAAGAGTATGGTGGAAAAAGAACTGATTCCTTGATATTATTGTCAATTGGATGAATCGCTGCTTCTGGACTTGTTATGTGTAATGATGTATCTACTTACTGTTGTAGAACTTTTTGTTGAATTTTCTAGTTTGCGTGAGGTTGCCAGGATTAGCAGATACAAATGTTAGGATATGTAGTTACATTTGAATTTCATATAAACACTGAAATGTTTTTAGTGTCCGTACGCCCCAGGCAATATTTAGAACATTCTATACCAGAAATTTGTTGTTTGTCTGAAATTTAAAACTAATGAAACATTAAAGAAACTCTAAATTTAAACTTGTAATCAAGAACAGTCTACCCAATTCAGTGATGAAAGACTTATCAGGTTGAATTTCAGAGGTGAAAAGTGAAAATAGATTTTTCCATCCATAGGAGTATAGGTATTTGAAATTCAGTCTCACAGTCTCAAAAACTAATAAAAATGCTTACAATATTTTCCTTCTTGAGACTTGTCAATAAATCCTCACCTAAATTTGAAATATTATCGTAATGTAGACAAACAGAAAGAGTCAGACAGATCCTAGAACCTCAAGTTCTTTTCTTGTTACCTGTGTGACCCTGGAGAAATCAACTGAGACACAGTAGCTTATTGTGCTGTGATGAAGATGGACACAATCCATTCTGAGAAGAGCCTGTATGTCAGGCACATATACCTGCTTAAAACATATTAGGTCTTTTTTCCTGTGTTGACTGTAAAGAATTTCCTTAGGTATACTGTAAGTGTATTATACTAAGAAACATTCATCCAAGTAAATGCCCATGTTCCTCCTTCCTTTTATACATGTGCAAAATGGGAACACATGAGCAACCTGGTGGTGGGAGGAACTTGCTTTACCTGACTGCGTTGTACTCCTGACTCTGGAACTTACCCGTAACGGATAGCCCACAAATAGTACGTGTAATTATCATCTAAACTGTAAAGATGCTTTTGCTTTTCCCCTGGAGGATATGAACCTACCTTATTAGGAACGCCAATATGTGGCACACATTTGAAAGGTATTTAATGAAGCATACCTGGCCAAAAGAATTGGGTTTCTATGTCGGGGCAAAATGAATAGACCATAAAATCTTCCTAATGTGTTGCTCTATGTTGAAATTGTCATGCCTGATTTAGGATTTCTCTATCCTCTCTTTGTGCACACAAAAAAGTTATTCTTACTTAGAATAATGTAGAACTTACAGGATGACAGGTGTGACATCAAGGTTTAACGCGTGCGTCTGTAATCCTGGAGAAGAGACGAAACCAAGAGAGAGGAAGTAGCAGCTGTCCTCAAGGAGTTGAAGGGCTCTCAGATGGGAGGAAGGATTGTTGATGCAGTGGACTCCACAAGGCAGAACTAGAGTTGAGGGGTAGAAGGTAAAGGGAAGTATGGTTAGATTTAATCAATCAGAGCTGATCGATAAGACAATGCCTCAAAAGTGGTGAGATCTCCTATACTGAAATTTGGATTGCAAACTCCTGTGACTATTTATCAGGAGTATTATAGCAGTAACTATGACTGTTTCCTTCTTGATTTATAAAATTGGAATATTAACCCAAATTTACCAACTCACAGGTGAGAGATTTGATCCAGCTAATCCTCGATCCAGCTAAGTCTTTGCTAGTTTTTAGGTATCTGTAAAATGCAAGGTATAGTGGTTTCCAAACTTTGCTGTAGATTAAAATTACCTCAAGAATTTTGAAAGGGCCTCCCTGGTGGCACTGGGGTTAAAGTCTCAGGGCTATTAAGCTATCACCAGCCACTGTGGCATAAGTTCGATTAGGCCAGGGAGCTAACCCACATGGCACAGCAGACCTCTCCTGTCTTGCCCACTGCTCCCCTCAGCAGTATATTTCAGTAGATCTGCCTGTTCTGCTCCCCACTCTGTCTCTGCTGAGTCCTCTCACCCTCTACACCTCTTGCCTAGATCCCAGTTCTTGCATGCATAAAAAAAAATAAAATAAATCTTTAAAAAAAGAATTTTGAAAAATCTAGATGTTCAGGTCACATCCAATTTATTGGTGGGGTACAGCCTGGACATTAGGATTTTTTCAAAACTGCTTAAGCAATTCTTAGTAACAGCAATTTTGAGAATCACTGAACTAGCATATTCATTAGAGTGTTATTCTGTATTTTAGTTTAGAATCTGATATGAAGATGAAATATTGAGCAACTAACTCCTTAAACCTCTCTTGGTTCTATGTTTTTTACTGACTGAAAAAAGGAGGGAAGCACAAATACTTTCAAAGCACCTTCCTCTAAAGTTTTATTAATCTTGGGTCCTTAAAGGTCAATTAATTAAAAGGCATATCACAACCTTATAGAAATAGCAGAGGATCTCTCACCAAGGATGTGGAAATTGCTTGCACTCTTCTTGTCCATTTTAATGGCATTTTA
The DNA here is from genome assembly GCA_004024925.1 of Scalopus aquaticus. NCBI lineage: Eukaryota > Metazoa > Chordata > Mammalia > Eulipotyphla > Talpidae > Scalopus > Scalopus aquaticus. The sequence goes on along the minus strand of PVIJ01008995.1, from coordinate 47,314 downwards.
ATGTTAATTTAATGTCTATCTTAATAGACTCCCCTCAATGTGGAATGCTTTCCATTTTTAATCATTAGAGGAATTAGAATTGTCATTCACCCTAATCTGAGCACACACACCCCCCCAAAAAAAAAAGATTGAGTATACAAATGGATATCTTTTCCCCATGATTCCAGAAGGTACTTTGTTGCCAGAGTTAGTTATATGATGAATGATTGAACATTCTTCTGGGTGTTCTGTGCAGATAGCTATCTATGGACTTTTGGGGGCTAGCTGCTTTACAAATGACTTAGAGACTTATTAAGAATTTTCCTACCCTACGCAGAATACCGGGTTCTCCTTTGGTCTTGATTTTACTTCTGCCCAAATGAGAGTGTGCCTCTCACTGTCACTCTTCTCAAGTAGCAGCTGACCCTAGACAGGCAGTGACCAACACAGGACTTCGATTTTAGTTTTGCCCCCAAGGAAATTTAAGGAGGACACCCATTTTTAGGATTTCTCAAAGATGTTGCTCATATTTCAGATAATTTATATTGTCAGTGAAGTCTTGTTTGTTACACCATGTGCATAAAAATAATCATTGAAATGTGGAAATATGTGAAGTATCAAAAAATTATACAAAGAATGTGATTAAATGATTTTTAAGTGTGAAACTTGTTTCCAAAAAGGGAAGTTACTTTCAGAAGAATAGTCTCTCTCCTCTTAGTACTTTAGTATTTCTTGAATACCTAGTTGCGAAAATATTAAACCATCGTTATTGTTTACACAATTCAAGATAAATCATTCAGTTACACCTCAAACAATCTTACCGGTGGAAAATTTTGGATTACTTGTGAGTTAAAAAAAAACTTTTTTCTTCTACTTTGGATGTAAGACCTGACCACGTTTACTCCAGGGTTTACGTAAATGTTATTAGTGCACTTTGTGGGAGAGCAAGAACTGTTTTTATTTATTTTTTAAATCAAGGAGGGCGACAAAGCAATAAGAAGGGTCACAGGGCACCATGTTAGTGACAAATCACAGGAGGTGGTTCCACAGAGGTTGTGAAAACTAGTCTCTCGCTGCAGGAATTGGGTTGGGCCACTCCTTCACCCCCCCTTCGCAAACGCAAATATTTTCATATAATAAAAGTCTGCTTCCTCTCGGTTATAAAGCAGCCCCCGCTCCTCCACCACCGCCGTTTTAAAGGGGGTTTCTGCGCGGACTTTCAAACTCCCTAGGTTTCACCTCTTTCTGGACCGTGCGTTTAGAGGCGCGTGTCCCTCCGGGAGCTCGCGCCGGGTGAGGGGACAAGAAACACCCACAAGGCTCCAACCCCCGCAGCCAGCGGCGCGAGCATGCGCTGAGAGTTTGTGCAGCTGGCTCTGGCTGCCGCCGCTGCCTCGTCCGGACTTGGCGAGGACTGGGGAGGGACAGCGGCGCTGGGAGGTGGCTTAGCGGAGACTTTCCAGCAACTGCTGCCCAGGACTTTTTTTTTTTTTTTTTTTTTTCCTTTTTCCCAGGAGGCGGTGGCGGCGGCTGGGGGAGAGGAAGAGGAGGAAGCGTCTCCAGTTTGAGCCAAGGCAGCCCCGCGGCTCTCCGGGAGGAGCGTCCTTGCCCCGATGAGCCCCCGCGGTGCGTCTCCGACTGTCCCCGGGCGGGAGCGGGGCCGGGAGTCTGGCGCCGACGGTGAGTGGCCGCGCGTCTCTCGTCTTTCCTGCCCCTGTCCCGCCTGCCCTCCGCACTGTGTGCTAAACTACTTAGGGGCTGTCTTCGGGGCTCCCCGCCGCCGGCGCTTCCCCCCGCGCCCTGCCGGGGGCGCGCGGACGCGGTGGCCGGGGTTGGGGGCCGCGCTCGGCTTTGTGCTCCGGGGGCGGGTCCGAGCGCGGGGTCGCGGCCGGGGCCGGGGGAGGGGATCGTGAATGACTAGCCTGGCGTCGGCACAGCTGCACCGGCCCCGGGTCCCCTGTTCCCTCCCCGCCCCCCGCCCCCGGCTAATCCATTATTCCGGGGTCGAAACATCATTTCTCACGTTCTCCCAAGGAAATCCTAGTTGCCGGACGGAATCTCAGCTCAGCGCTGCGCCCCTTCCAGCGCCCCGCATTCACCCAGGAGCTGCGGGTCGGGTCGGGTCGCGTGTGCGCGCATACACAGTTGGAGGTTCCAGGATCTGTCCTGGGACACTCGCACCCCGACTCTCAGGCCATGCGTGTGACGTCTCCGCGGGGTAGTGTGGTTTCTAACTTTCGGGACTGTTGGGAGCAGAGCTGACCCCGAGGAGGGTCGTGGACTGGGGGAGGTTGTAAAGAACTCATCAGAATGCAGAGGACCCCGCCGTGTGTCCCCTGAGAAGGGGCGTTTACCGTGAGTCTTCATTCATCCGGAGTCAGTCTTTTCCCAACAGGTGTTATCTGAAGCCGGTTTGGAACTTTTGAGAGTGTTGGTTACTGTTAAAACTTTAACAAATGATTTCGGTGGAGCAGCGTGTGGTGTGAACTGGCTTCGGAGCAGATCCTGGACCTAGCTGAAGGCGGGCGGAGGAGGGATGGTGGACTGGGGGTGGGGAGCGAAGTGGTGAGAAGTCGGGTGTTCTTCCCCGCCCCCTGCAGATCGCTGCCGCTTTGCTCTTGGGGGTAGGATGTGGTGAAAGGATGGGGCTTCTCCCTCGCCGTGTTCACAATGGCCAGAGAAGATTCCGTGAAGTGCCTGCGCTGCCTGCTGTACGCGCTGAATCTGCTCTTTTGGGTAAGCCAAACAGTTTCACTGCACCAACAGGTGGGGACGGCTGGGCTCGCTTTGGTACAGCCACCGCGTCGCGCGCCCAAGGGCAGAGTTAAGCATTCATTACGTCGGAACACACCCTCTATTTTTCAAAGAAGTAGTAGATTTTGTCCCTAAAATGCTTTTGATCTAGCTCTCAAGTTCCGTTTGTAATTAGAAAATAGAAATCCACCCCAGAACACTAGTGGCAGTAAAATTAGATTTGAAGTTAATCTGGGGATATAAATAAGTGCACGTGCTTGTAGATAAGAAAATTATGACATACTACTGAGGGAACGTCTCCTCTTCAGGAATTTCAGATAGCTGTGCAAGACATGGATTGTTTCCTTATGTCATCCTAGCCTAGAAAATCTGGTTGGAGCACGCAAGCTTACTGTTTTTGTAGGATTTCATACCCAGGATATCCTATCAAAAGACTGGATAGATTTTTCCAGGAGATTCCATACAGTCTGAAAAGGTGGCAAAGTTTTAAGGAATTTCTAAGTTGGCAAAGTTTTAAGGAATATTGTACAAGCTTTTGGGAAATCCCACAGTCATTTGAGGAAATAAAACACATAAAATTTAACAAGCTCTTGGAAATCTTTATGCCCTATGTACTGGTGACCTGTTATGCTTTGCACCTAGGCATACATTTTTATTGTTATTAATAATCACATTATTATTTAATAAAAATTATGAGGAAAACATCAAAATTAAAGTTTGAATGTTACTTCAGGAAATTGTCATGCTAATGTAGATTTGGGGGTGCTAATTTCGTGGTTTACTAAATTCTGTATTCAAAATCTTCTGCTAAAAATGTTAATGCATAATTTTATTTTCCGACTGACTGCTACTGACCAGCCTCTTCCACAGGGCTGTGTTCTCTAAAGGATTACATTTTGGAGGACTCCATTTTAAGGTGATCAATTAAGACTTACTTCAATGAGTGATCTGAAAGATATTTAAACTGGCAGCATATTTTTGCTCAGCAATAGTTAAATTCATCCACTTGGAAATGCAGTAGCAGTGACTGATCTTTTTTTACTTTTTGATTCTAAAAAGGTACATTTTTTTTTGTGGATCATTAAATTACCTGCTCAGCTTAAGGTATTAAGATTTCTAACTTTGTTTCTTCACAATGAGTAATAATTACCTCTCCTGCTTACTAATTGATCACTTTTCTACTTTATGTTTTTTAATTATAGAAGCATCACATTTTTATAACTAAAAGGGTTTAGGGTGACCTGGTTGAACTCCCTTCCTTTGTGGATGAGAAAACCAAGTTGGTCAGTGACTTGCTGAATGTCTGATAGGTGGGGTGATGGTCCCACGGGCAGTACTCCGCTTTCTTACCCTCACATAAGGCCCTTATATGGGCACTTACTGCGTTCTGAACGTTGGAATTACTTAAATTTGGGTTTGTTTTGTTGTTGTTCAACACATATTATTTCTTTGGAAAATTTCTTAATAATCTATATTATGAGGGAGGGAGGGGATCCCAAATCACTTAAAATTGTTCTTCTGAGTAGTGAAATTTGCTTTAAAGCAACTATTCCTTAAACTTCTCCAAGTTGTCTTTAAAGAATTTAAAATGTTCTTTTTGTTGCTAACCTGCACTTTAACTTTCTCTTTTTCTGTGCACATGTTCTAATTTACTGTGATCGCTTTCACCTTTCTCCAGCCTTCCTCTTCTCCCAATGTCACCTCCCCTCCAACACAATAATCCATGTTAACTGCCTAGTATATCTCCCTGTTTTTCGCCACTGCAAGTATATGTATTCTTATGCCTGTCTACATATACTCATTCATGTACATTTATATATACATTCCCCATATTTTTTGCTACATAAATTTCTTTTTCATTTGGGTTAAAGATGCAGGTATAGGATTGCTTTATTTAAAGGTATGTACTGACTTCAGCGACAAAATAATTAATGTTTATATAGTGCTTCATAAGTTTGTCAAGTACATTTAGTTCTTCAGGCTCCTAATCTATAAAATAGGAATGAAAGTTCCTATTTTTAAGAGTTTGGTAAGAATTAGAATTTATACACACACACACACACGCATATAACCCTTAGAACAGAGACAAGTGTTATCTATAAAATAGTAATTGCACTATTAGTAAAATTAGTAATAATACTTGCAGTTGTTACTACTACTACAATAGTGATGCTAAAGTATTGATCAATCACATGGACATGAAATTCTGAGTCAAAGGAATCACTATTACTATTAATAGTTATACAGTAGAAATTGTTATTGTTACGATTAAAACCACTACTGCCACTATTACTACATCTCTTTGACTGAGTAATCCTGTCCTGAGAATTTATCTCCTAGAAATAATAGCAACAACCCATCAAATGATCATAAGGTATCTGCTGCTATCTTGTTGCTGTTATAGCACTTTTTAATTTTTCTCAATTTGAAAAGGTATGAATTGATACCTCAGTATTATTTTATTTCTTTTCCTTCCCTACTATCAGTGAGCATGTTATTCTGTATTTACAGATGTTCATTTGTGTCTTCATTTCATACTTCACTTTCATTAAATTTCATATATACAATCTAGGTTTGCTCTATTGTCTGTTGATAGCATTTGTTATGAAATAACTCTGCAGTTAGTTAAACACGTTTTTACATGTTGTTCATAGAATTTTTCTCTAGAATTTTATATAGTCTTGTCTTTCTTTTCTTGTTCATGGCTTCCTTTTCCTTAAGGACTTTATGGTTATTTTATACATGACTTCTGTCGAGACTGGATGAAATGTCTTTGGGAAAACTGGCATTGTTCCTTCAGAGTTGAAGCAATGTTTGCAGGTCCTGTATCTCTTTACTGCATCAGAAACAATTTTCAGCCTTGTGCTGGATACTTTCCTGGGTACCAGGAGAATAGTTTTTCGTGTGTGTGTGTGTGTGTGTGTGTGTATTTGGTAAAAAGAAGTTACTCACAGTTCGGTAACTTGTTACTGAGGAACAGAACAGGAATTGAAAGTTCATGTTTTTTCCTCCAAGTACAGTAGAGTTGTACTACTGGAAATAGTGATAAATTTATTTGCAGCAGGGAAGTAAACACTCTCAGTAGGAAGGGATTAGCTGTCCACCTGCTGATTCCAAGTCCTCTAGAGCAGTGCTTCTCAGCCTCCATGTGGGTGAGAATCACCTGAGCATCTTGTTCAAGTAGAAATCCTGGTTCAGTGTGTTTGAGGTTTGGCCAGAGAATCTGCATTTTTTTCACAAAGTTCTTCTTATTGAGGAAACATTGGTTTGCGGTGTTTATGATAATGCACTGCATATGATTTAAAGGTATAGGTTCACACCTTTTAGTGTTTATATTACCACACCCCATCCACCACCAAAGCAATCATAGTCCTTCACCACAGTCCACTGGGTGCCCTCCCCCTTTTGCTTTCTTCCCCTTCCCCCACCTTCTGGTAGCCTCCATTCTGCAATCAGAGTTCTGGGGTTTATTTTGGTTTACTTTTGTATAGTATTTATTATATATATTTATAATACTTTTAATATTTTAAAACATGTGAACCTAACAAAGGAGGTGAACCTCATTTCTTAAACCAGACTTTGTACGTACCCTGAGTATGGAGAAGGAGCATTGTTCTCTCTACTTTTGCAATTTTGAGAAACTTACCCTCTCTATGAGATCAAGAGCTGTATCCCTTCCCTCTTCACCTGACATTTTTTAAAAACATCTTTTCCTTATTTTTAAAGATTTATTTATTTATGCATACAAGCTGGGGTACAGGTTAGAGATGTGGGGCGGGGAGAGGGTTCACCAGAGACAGAGTAGGGTGCAGAACAGGCAGAACAATGGAAATACACTGCTGAGGAGAGCAGCAGGTGAGGCAGGAGAGGTCTGCAGCACCGTGTGGGAATCTCCCTGGCGGGGCGTCGAACTCCCGTGTTGCTGCTGCCGACAGCTCCACAGCTCAGCTCCCAACCGCTGTGCCACCCGGGAGGCCCCTCAACTGACATTTTAAGTAGACTTTTCCTTTCTATTTCTATGACACTGGTCCCCTCTCCCTTTCTCAAGCATTTTAGGGGAGAAAAATCACCCTTCATGGGGAAAATACAGAGGATCTATGCAACTTTGTTTTGCTGTCTCTTCTGGGAGTTGAACATCAAAATGAAAGAAAAATGTTTTTGAGTACTTGTTATTTTTCAAGTGTGAGGCAACAATCCACAGCACCTTCAAGGTCATAAATGCACTGCATTCTTTGTATTGCCTTGGGCTGCCAAGTGTTGAGTGGCACTGCCCACTGTGAGGAAGAATGACCCTGGTCCCACTGCCCTGGGGTTGGCAGACATCCGGGGCCTTCTATGTGCATCATGAGGGTGGTGGTTTATAATGAAAAAGAGCATATGGGACTCAGTGCCCCAGAGTAAACTGCCCCAAGAACTTTCTCGAGGCCAAGATTTATCTTCTGCCCATGATGGAGCAAGGAAATGGGTTGTTTTGATTCATATTTATCACACTTTTACTATGAATTGTCATGTTATTTCAATAAAAGCAAGTTTTCCTCCACTTTAAAGACAACTTCTGTGACTTTATGGTACAAGTGTTCGCCTTTCTTAGATGTTACTTTCTGCTATAAGAAATATGGATAAATATGCTTCTCTTTAGAAATTCCTGATATTAATGAACTCTTAACATTTATCAAAGATGTCTATTATTTTCTAAAGGTAAAATACCTAATCTGTTGTTTATAATTCCCATTTCTCACCATCAGATAATGTTATTGCTTTCCACTTACCATTACTAAATATAGTAGGAATAGAGTGAAACTACCCTGATTAAATATAAAAAGAAACTGATAAAAGAGAGTCTAAATAAAAATGGGCCAGAAATCTAGTTCACACTTTTGGGATCTATGCAATGTAGTGAGGCAAGAAAGGTTCTAAGTTCTTTCTTCTCTGGCCACCTCTAGTGAATCTAAGTGACTGACCCATGCAGACTCTAAAGAGGTTACTGGTAGATTCAAAAGTAGATATTTGCACTCATACGACATCTATATAGTAACATTAAAAAACAACTTTTAAATGTGAGACCCCCTAAATCTATACTATGAAAGACATTCAATTTTTTCTTTGTCTTTCTTTGCCCAGCTGAACAAAGATGGGCCACTGCATGCTTCTTAAGGAAAGCCTTTAGGAGAAAAGAGAAGATTCTTTGGAGCACAACTGCTACAAACCAGGCCTGGGAACTCCCGCTCATCTGTGCCTACTCAGAACAGTCACAGGAGGGTGTGGGAGAGTGGACTGCTCAGAGACCGTTAGGATCAAGCAGTTACCCTTTTACCTTCCATGCCCAGACAGTGTCCAGGTGATTTATCAGGGAAATAGGACAATTTTGAGAGTAAGGGGAGTATGTCAACTAATAATCATGCCAGGACAGCAGAGCCTACAAGCAGGACTCCCCCGGCCAGAAGAGGTCCCATATCTCCAGGGTACCATGATAATCATAAAGACCAGTGAGGGGACCTCCGGGTGCTACTGACTGATTAGCTCTAATTAATGGATGTTCATGCTTAAGTGATACCTTCAGGTAATCTCCAGAAGTCACTTCTGCCTTCATGTTTTCACAGCATCAGCAAATATTGTTATCTCTTTGCTCGCTTTCTGTTGCTCACCCCCTGGTAAAAGACATAACCTGGCTAAAAGGCAGCAGGGATGTGGCATGGGATGGAACACGGCATGAAACACACGTTACTGGGAAGTACTTACTGGGAAGTACTGCCAACCCGCAGAGAATCAGAGTTGATTAACTTTTACATTTCGATAAATAACTATTTGCACCTTAAAAAAAAAAAATCAGAGGGCCTCCCTGGTGGTGCAACGGGTTAAGTCTCAGCCTATGAAGCTATCCGTAGCCAATGCAGAGGAGTTCCATCCCAGGCCAGGGACATTCCCACATGGTGCAGCAGAACCCCCCTGCCTTGCCCACTGCTCCCCTCAGCAATGTATCTCAGTTGATCCGGCTGTTCTGCTCCCCACTCTGTCTGGTGAACCCTCTCACCATGCCACACCTCTGACCTACACCCAGTTCTTGCATGCATAAATAAATAAATCTCAAAAAAAAAAAGCAGAGAATTTTAAAGTACCTAGTCCAATTTTTCTATTTTCAAGATGAACAGAGGTTCTGAAAGTTTAAATTACTTGTCCAAGTTTTCTTTAGAGACAGAACTGTAATTAATTTTTGGATCTCTCTTCTGCATTCTGCTTTTTACTAACAGATTGGACATAAAAAGGAGAGTTTTGGGACATGATTTTAGACATCTGTCAGCTTTGAACAGAAACAATTTTGTGTCACTGTCATCTTATATGAGACTATATATCATATATGGCAGACAGTTGAAGGATATGTCTGGTTTTTGACTGTGACCTCACTATTTGGTGGAAACTGTAGGTACACATTTCATAATAAATATAAGGAATGTGCATACACATAAAATTCTGATTTAGAAAAGAACTTGATGCAATGCTATTTCAAGAAAAAATAGAAATACTTATAAATATTTGTTAAGCGCTAGCATTTTCTGAATATTTGGCAGGATGAATGCAGCAAATGTCCTGCTAAGTACTTTGTTAAATGTATTTCTATAAAATAATGCTTATGCTATTTTCTAAATACTTCCTTGAGCTACAAATGATATCTTGCAATACTAGAAAAAATATAAGGAGCTATAAGTATAATTACATATGATAACTACTGTTCTGAATGACTATCATTTTGAGTGAAGTTAAAGAATATAACTTTAGTTTGGAAAATTAGGAGAAAATACTGTTATTCAAAAGGAGTCCTGAATTGCTTTGCATAATTTGTCCTAGATTTAATGACATCAGGATTAGTTATTGAGGTGAGCTTACCTCATTTAACTTAGTTCCTTGCTATAGTATACATTGTATTTGTTATTACTATTATTATTTACTCAACCCCAGTGAGTAAAGCCACTGTTGGAAATAAAACTGTCTTCAGACATTTAATGTGTCTGGAATTAATGTCATAATAAAAGATAGTTTATTTGAAAAGTAGCTTTTTTACTGTAAGATAAGGCTTTGTGTTAACCTTATTTATTCTGTCTAGTGTTCTGTGCACAGCTACAATGCTTGGGTAACTGTGGAAAAAAACACTAAGGCTAGCAAGAATGTGAATTTTGTAGTTTAAAGGACTTTTGAGAATACATAGTCTAGCTTCTGACCTGGTACATAAATCTTTGATCTTATAATTCACCAAGCAAACTTCCAGGGATAAAAAGCTTAGTTCTTGTTAAAGCACTTCTTAAGTTTGCTAAAGGTTTCTACTAGTTAATCTATCAACTTGAAATCATTTCCCTTTAATTGTTTTCTCAGCTATTCATGTAATATAAATTAGGCCTCCCCACTGGGCCTGGCACTCTGCTCTAAGCTATGATCTGTGCCCTCTAGTGGAGTGAGATGGGTGGATGAAAATAGGAATTAAAATAGGTTTGTACAATAAAATTGAGGAAGTTGGGAGAAAATCTTTACACTCCAACTGACATCTGAGCTCTTTTTAAAGGATAAAGTTGCTGGACTCATGAGGAGAGAAAGACAGGAACAGGGTAGCATTCCAGGCTGGGGCAACTGCAGGAGCCAAGACACTGAGGCTTTGGGAGATCTGAACAGTGCCTTTTGCAGAAGTGTAAGCAGGATTTTTGTCCTCTGAATGAAGAATGTGTGTGGGAAGGACCTGGCAGAAAACAGGTTGAAGAAATAGGTTAAAGGGTGACTGGGGAAGGCTTTCTGTGCCCTGCTAAAGAATTTAAACTTTATTCTCTATGGTGACTTGGGGGAAGTGGAAGTAAGAGTTGGGGAGTAGCCATCAGGTAAAGCTGCTAGAACTTTATAACCAGAGGAACTTTACATTTAATAAAGCTATCTGAGGGGTGAGTTTGAGGTGGAATGTGTGAGCTGGGAAGTTCTAGTATAAGGTGCTTGTACTTACCTAGCAAGACATGGAGGGCCTGAACTAGGCAGAAGTGGCAGGAAAGAAGGTGGCATTCACCAAAGGTGTTGCAGAAACAATCTGTAGCACTTGAAATTAATTAGATGTAGGATGGAGGAAGAGGGAGAGGTCGAGATGCCTGCCATGCCGTCAGTTTGTGATTGAATCACTGGTGGTGCCCTTTATTGAGATGGAATAACAGGCGGGGGCACACAAGCTTCAAGAGAAATGGAGATGAATGGGTTCAGCTTTAGAGATGTCAACATTGAGATGGCTATGGTAGTCCATTTGGAAGCTCTATGACACAGCTTCCCTGACATCCGTTTGTTGGACCTTCAAATACATTTCTGACTTGACTTAGTGTTTGTCTAATCTCAAACTAACAGAGAAAAAATGAAGAGATAGCTCTGAGGTAAAAGTGATTTGAGATGATAATAAAGATGATAATCTGTTTTTTCCTCAACTATTCTATTAAGTAAGTACTTATTATTATAACATTTTATATGTGAGGAAACGGAGTCTTAGGCGAAATTAAATAACATCCTCAAAGTCATAGTGCACAAAAAGGAACAGAGCTAGAATTCAGTCAGGCTTTTTGATTCAGTGGATTCTCATGGTCAAGGCCATATGCTTTAAAATGACCTCGAGGAGTCCTTGTGATCTGGCTTCTGTCTGGCTTTCTACGCTAACCATGTGCCAACTGCCCTTCTTTTAACTTTGTGGTACAGCCTTCCTCTCTCAGATCTTTGCTGTTCCTTCTGATTGGAATATTCTTTTCATTCTCCTCTCTACTTAACTTGATAGTATCCTTCTGATATCAGTTCTCTTAGAGAAGTCCCTATGACCCAATGGAATAAGTTAGTCAGCCCAAAAGGTGCTCTTGAAGCAACTTATATTATTCTTCCCTGTAGTTATTACAATTTGCAATTGATTAATGTGTATCCCCTTCACTTAATGTTACCATAGAACAGAGATGGCACCTGTATTGCCCATCAGTGTCTCCAGTCTTCAGAATATCACAGAGTACCTAGCAATGAGCAGCTGATGAACACGTTTTTTAAAGGGAAAAATGACTACCAAACCCAAACTGTCCTACCATACTAGAAATGTCTTGGAATATGCCATCAAAAAGAAATGCACATTTTTTGTTATAAGTAGAAGAACTGTATATAATGACTACCACTGATAATGCATTATGCAAAATGAAGAATTCAATAATATATTGACACCTGCCTCAGAGCTATGATATTGAAATTTGACTAAACAGCCTATAAGACATTAGAAGATGGAGAAGCCAAGGTAAGTTATGACTTTGAAGAATAGATAGGAGAGAATTATTTATAAATTCAAAACAATTTGAGACAGTTAAATAAAATAGGACATTAATAGACTTTCTGGTTCCCATTAAACTTGCAGAGCATTAGAGACCCACATATAGCCATGCAGAGAGAGAACACCTTGTCTCAGATTTAATCAAGTAGTCTGCAATCTTCTGCTATCCCTGCATGTTTTAATAGGTTATGTTATTATTCAGGTATGGGAAGGCCAACAGAGCAGATGACTACCATTGAAAAGAGAAGTTTATTTACTCACAGATCTCAAGAGAAGGGAATGCATTTGGGCATGGCTTTTATTGTGGTTTCCATGAGAAGGAACAGACAAGGTGGTAATCAGGCTTAGGAATGGCTAGTATGAATAATTTCAGCGAGCTGTGGAGCATAAGGGCTGTCCCTAGTGGCCTGGCACCTGCTCTGGGGTGACAAAAGCAGGTGTAGAGTAACCCAGGATAATATGGTTGGCGATGTGACTTCCAGGTTAATTGGTTTGTATTAGGCCCTGAGAGAAGGCCTCCCTTATGGAATGCAGGTAACCAGAGAGGCAGGGGGCCCAGGCCAGGTGACTCAGGCATGTTATCAGTTTGTTCAGACTAAGGTGTGTCCAGCATGTGTATGTAGAACAGATGTTAAAGTATTAAGTTTATGGAAGTTAGAGGCATGGTTAATACACTGTAGCTGACCTGCTGAGTAACTTTTATTAGCGTTACAATCTGTTCTTCATTCCCAACAGAAATGAGGATAATAATAACTGCCCTAATTCTCTGAGCTGTGGTCCCTGTGTTCTTAACCTTATTTAAGCCATTGATGCTTGAACCCACATTTATCAAAGAATAAAGTTCAGACATTCAGACTGAGCTTGACCACTACAGCCAACTAACCATTGTCCTCCTCCCCCTCACCCCCATTAAAGGAACCCTGAATGCTGTGCAGACTAGTCTCTCTCTGACTGTGTAACTTACCATGCTCGCCGCTAAACTGGGAAGGCAGTTAATGAGTAAACCTAGAGTTCTGGAGCCCGTAGGTTTTGAATTTGAACTCTGCCACTTAGAATCTGTGAGGTTACTGCACTTTTCTATGCTTCATGCTATTTTTAACAGTCTGTTACTATCTGGTTTATATATTTATTCTTTGTGTCCCTCAAGAAGCACCAGAGAAAGAGAGAGAGAGAGAGAGAGAATATGTGTGCGGTGTGTGTGTCACTGCTTTTGGATCTCTGAATCTACCACAATCTACCACATTCACTACAAGGTATATAACAGGTGATAAGTAATTGTTTGTAACTGAATGACGGACAAGTGTATTCTCCAGCAGATGTTCCAGGCAGGTAACCATGCTCCATTCTAAAGGAGGTCACAGAACTCTGCATATTCTCCGTACCACAGAACCTTTTTCCAGAAAATGTGTTTCATGGCTACCATTTGAATCAGTACACTCATCCCTACATTGTATATTGTCAGAATTTACAGCTAATCTGTAACACAAGACGATAATTGATGTTCATTAAGATGGCAAAGGTTATTAAAAGCCAAAATAAGTTGGATTGCACTCTATTGTGCCGAAGGAGATAAGACTAAGGCACATTTTAGAAAAGTTTCATCAGAATGGGAAAGACCTTAAGGGTGAACTTTCAGCTTCACTTCCTGTGAAGTTTCATTTTGAATTTGTCCTACATAGTTGCTTTTTCAAAAACAAACTGAATTATGGAAAATTTTAATGTACAACAAGAACAGAAAGTACAGCATGATTAATTCCCAATAAACCATTTCCCAGTTTCAATAGTTGTCAATTTCAGTTCCCATCTAACTCTCACATATCATGAATTTTTAATAAATATCCAATCACCATTATATTCCATTCATAATACTCTCATCTCTAAAAGATAAGGACCCTTTGAAAAATAATGTTAATACATTGTCACATCTAAAATAATTTCTTAGTATTATCAAATATCTGGTCATGTTTAAGTATCCCCAATCATCTCATACATATATGTCTCTTTGTGAATGGTTGGTTTGAATCAGAATCCAAGCCAGGTTAATATACAGCACTGCATAATCTCTTAAATATCCTTTAAGATATTCTTTTCTTTATGAGAGTTTATACTTTTTTAAAATTTTCACTTATCTTTTTTTTTAAATTGAAGAAGCCAGATCATTTGCCCAGTAAAATTTTTCATCTTCTCTATTTTGCTAATTGCATCCCCATGATGGCATGTGGCAGGTTTAACTGTATTTAACTGTATTTCCCTGTATTTCTTATAATGAGAGCTGGAGGTTTGATTACATTCAGGCTTGACTTTTTGCTAAAAATACAAGTTGGTATTTTTGTAGACCTCAAATTGCATCACATTGAGAGACACTTTGAGTCTGGTTGTCTCTTTGGTGATCCTGAGACCAGTCAGCGGGGTCCCATATTTTCCATCAGCCTGATGGCGCTGTTCCGTCAGCCTTTCACATTATGCAGTAGTTCTCAGCCCTGACTACACATTAGGACATCTGTGGAGCCTTTATATATTTTTCATGGCTGGACGCCACTCTCAGAGTAGATTTGAGCTCAGTAATTTTTTAAGAGCTCTCAGTGATTGTAATGTACAAATGGGACTGAAAACCATCCACTTGGTTATTTTGTCAGCCATAGAAGATCTTTACCTAGAGGTACATTATGTCACAGAGTGGGTTGTTAAATAGTGAGATTCCGTCGCTATTATAGAGTGATACTCCACCATGCTTTTTGTACATGCTAGCAGAATTTCCTCTGTGAAAACTCAGTAAGTCCTTGATTTTCTGTTTAGCTATGCAGGAAAAATAGGATAAATACTACATTTTTAGCAGTTTTTGAATGACTTGAGTGTCCAACCTCATACCAGAGAGTTTTAAGTATTATTAGGATCATTGAGTTTTAAGTATTACTGTGATTTCATAGCTTTTTAGCATGTTGATATGTTTCAACCGTTGTGTTATTATTTAAGCCCTTTCAGTTTAGCTCTTGTGCCTTTTGGGGACGATTTCAGTAGTACTTGCTTCCTTGCTTTTAAATGTGACAGTGTGATTTAGGGTTATCTTGTGTGCTTGATAATTTAGTTGTTCTGTCGCTTTCTCATCTTGTACAAATTCCATCCTGAACCTGGAATTGACCATTTCAGAGCTTACCTTTCTGTATCCTACTGGGTGACTTTCTATTTTGTGGCTATGATATGATTACAAAACAGAATGGCAGATATTTATAGTAATATTCAACAGGTGGTAAATGGTAGTTAGGAAAAACAATGGTTATGTAATGAAAGTCCTTCGTTTTCAAAATGAAGTATTAATTCGGCAAGGAATGTTGTATAAGTCCTTGGTAACCAGTTTGTGTATTTTTTTTCCCCAGCTAATGTCGATCAGTGTGTTGGCAATTTCAGCTTGGATAAGGGACTACCTAAATAATGTTCTGACTTTAACTGCAGAGACAAGGTAAGCTTTGTAATTAATAATTGATTTCTCTCCTCAGTTTTCCTTATATGCTAGTTTCTAAGTAACTTTGCCTCTAGCTGTTTAGATGCTCCTCTACCATCATTTGGAAAGTTGATCCTGCCCATGAGTAACAACCTTTGTTGCAGACACTGGCATATTCTTACTAAGGTGTGCTGCAGGCCCTGGACAGCACTTCCGGGTTTGGTAGTTCCGCCCCTGTGCTGACTGCATTTCAGCCCTGTCATATTTGTGAATAAAAGGCGGCATAAGTACTTCTCCATCAGAAAATCCCAGCCAACTTTTTACCTTTATATGCCTGAGTTAATGAAAGTCAAACCTCCCAAACACCATTTTCTTCTCCAGTTTCAAGGGTTGGTCCATTCACATCACAAGGAGGCAAACTACTTAATTTTGCTGAGATTCAGTTTCTTCACAGAGATTTAGTTTATGCACACCACTTTGAATTGTCATAAGGATTAACTGATACACTTTTTTTGGCAAAGTCTTTAACATGATGGAACTTAGTAAGTACTTAGTATGGTAACAGTAAGTTTTTGTTAGCTTTATTTTCACTCTTAACGATTCTGGCTAATGACTTTTTCATAGTTTTCTAGCAAAAATCATCTTTCTCTTTCTTTTATTTTGGACCAGTTTTCCTTGACATAGCAGTCTCTACCTTCTGGGAAAGGACCGTTGTCAGGTAAAAAGAAAATACAGCACATGGAGTCTCAGATCAGAGAAGCAGAAGATTCTTGTTAGCTGGGAAATAGCAAAAGGTCCGTGTGGTTTCCTCAGGCTAAGACTTCAGAGCTAGTAACAGACTGACTTCTGACTGAGGACGCCTACCTTATGTATTTTAAATGAGCTGAGTTAGAAATGGTACCATTTGTAGAGAAAACTAAACCACCTTATACAAGAATAAAGCAGGCAAGCAAATTAGTGATAGCACAGTGATTTTGAAAAAGCAATGCCGTCATCAACTTCGAGCGATGTTGACTGAAAGGATTATTAGCACACACCACAGTGGTTCCTCATACTACGTTCTGGGTGTGTTTGGATTATATCTTATTTATAAATGACGTCATTTTTCTTTTTTCAGGGTAGAGGAGGCTGTCATCCTGACTTACTTTCCTGTGGTTCATCCGGTCATGATTGCTGTTTGCTGCTTCCTCATCATCGTGGGCATGTTAGGCTACTGTGGAACAGTGAAAAGAAATCTGTTGCTTCTTGCATGGGTACGATGTTTATGTCTTCTCCTTATTTTGGTTAAAAAGACCAACCAGGAATGTATGATTTTTTCATGAGTGCATAAGATTACGTGCTTGGGGAACCGTGATCACAGCATACTAATCTGTGGTAATTGTTCAGCTTCCTGTGAGAAGGGAAGTGTTCTTTCCATGAGAGATGATTTCAATTCAAGTGTTTGCTGTACTCAAATGATGAGGTCTGGAAATCCACGTGCTATTAAATTTTTTTTTTTGTCTGGGTCATGTGTTGACATTTTCATTTGAAGCTTTGAATTCTTTCTAGTGTCGTGGACCTTATTACCACTCAAAGGCCCCTCAGGACTACTAAGAAATTATAATGGAACTGTTTCTTTCTTTCCTTTTAAAGACAAAATTGCCTATGGGAATTTAGGGGGTGAGGTAGCAGACAGACCTGATAGCCTTGGCACTGCTTGACATAGGTTGGTGGATGTCATGTGCCTCAGTTTCTATAATGTTAGTTTTTTTTTTTTATTCTGAAATATTTGGACTAGATTAAGTCTTAAATCTCCTTCAGTATTCAAATTCTATGATTCTAAAAACCATGACTGGACTTTTCCAAAATTAGCAAACTCTTTTAATAAACATTTGAGTCAGTTAAAAATAGGACTTACATAGAGGATTTTTGGCTTCTTTTTTGAAGTGCATTGAGTATATAAAATATTTGCATGTTTGTAGCATCAGGAAGTGAGGCCTCTAACATGTAATTTCAGACATATCACATTCCTCAAAAAATGAATTCGAGTGTATTCCTTTACTTTCAGTGGTTCTCAATGCCAGTCATGCATTCATTTCTTGCAGGGAACCTTAAAAAATATTTGAACCTTGTTCTGATATGCTGGACCTCTGCGTGGTAAAATACCCTGACTTGTAGCATTTGACAGTTTCTATGGGGTAAATCCTCCCCGCGTGGTTGATTTTGTGTTACCTATGTGGTATCAGTGAATGCCCAGTTGGGGAAAGATGAGCACGACTGGCTCTCAGAAACCAGTTCCAGCACACTGGTGTTCGACTGGCTTCCATCCCAAGCCAATTAAAACAGAGTCGTAGTGTGAGCTTGAACGAAAGCTTTGACTTTCTCAGGAACAACCTGTGTTAATGTGTTCCTCAGCTTCTTGGAGAATAACCTTGAGGTCCATGATTAGAAAACAGAAAATGCTGTAGAGAATGATCCACAGTCAGAGAAGGGGAACATGCCCATTTCCTTACTTCTCTCCACTTTGGTTTACGTGCGAAGATGAATGGTGGAAGGCATTAGAATCTTCCTTTGCCATTTAAGGTATTGGGAC
Organism: Scalopus aquaticus; assembly: GCA_004024925.1. Taxonomy (NCBI): domain Eukaryota; kingdom Metazoa; phylum Chordata; class Mammalia; order Eulipotyphla; family Talpidae; genus Scalopus; species Scalopus aquaticus. The sequence continues at coordinate 29,260 of PVIJ01008995.1, read as the reverse complement.
AAAAATTGAAATATAAACAATGAGACTTCCTTTAAATGAAACTTGTAGGTTAAAAAATAGATGTTATTTTAAACTTAAAAAAAAAAAACTCAGAAAATTTTAAAAAGCACAGCCTTAGAGGATGATGTCAGTGTACACAACTAATTTGATGATGATGTCTCTTCTTCGCCCCAGGTCATAAGACTGTCATTGTCGCTAGGATGTGGGATGGGGTAGGGCAGAAGAGTATATTCCATGGAATTTCAAAGGCTTTTAGGAACACATTTTGAGAACCACTGATGGTTTCCATTAGGTTTCTTGAATGCTAGCAAAAGAAATCAGCAAAGAGCAATCTAATTGGGTCTCAGTGAGAAGCTAGTTTGTGGATGCTGGAAAGAACCCTATGAAGCAAAAGTGACATGGAGCCCTGAGGTTCCAAGAGCCACTGACTTGTTCGTTCATTCATTCATTCTTCAAACACTTGAGACTATAGAAACTACTAGTTTTTGCCATCAGAACAGTGTGCATGATAGACACACAGACAATTCCACTACTGTCTGATTAGGCCTTTAATCAGGTTTATCCCAGGTGATCTGAGACCAGGGAGTAGGAGCTCCACACTGAGCCCCAAGAAGGCCCTGTTAGGAGACTGGAGCATAGACTGATACTATCTTTATCAAATCCTCCCCCTTCGCTCATTGTTTCCACAAGGCACCTTTTTATGCACTGCTGTTCCCCCCTGTCCATGGCTACCAACTACATCTTGATTTCTGCTTTCCACTGACAGCCCATGGCAATTTATCCTCCACTGCCATTGGGTTGTCTGCTGTCTCTTGCCAAGTTTATAGGTCTCACTCTTGTCTAGACCCAGCATAGCTTTTCCCATGATACATGGTCTCAACCTCCAATTACCAATCTGCCTCTGATCTGTTGTTCAGACAATCCCTTCTCTGGCTTCCTTCCATAGCCCCCTCCTCTAAATGGTTGCTGAGTTCTAGAGGTCTAATTTTACAACCCTGGGAATGTGTCCTCTTTTATATCCTTATTTGAAATGCCCAGGTTCCAACTCTCCTGACTTCTTGCTGAAATAATGCAGAGTCCGCTAATTTCCTGCCTCTGTTTTCTCTTCTTAATTTACTTTAAACCAGTACCACCAGGTTAATCTAATTGCATTACTCCTCTGTTTTGAAAACTTGAAAGACTCCCTGTTGGGTAATGAAGGATTTAGAGACACCTCCATCTTTCATCGAGCGCTTCAATACTCAAGCCTTCATCTGCCATGTTTAGCTTTCTAGCCTATTCATTATTCCCTGGTCAAACTTACTTTTCTGGCCCCTAAATAAACTTTTCTTGCTCCTTTCTTCTCTGCTCTTATTCTTGTTGTCCCCTTGGCTGGGAATTTCTTTTCAATACTTTAACTATTGCTAGTCCATTAAGTCTTGTCTTGATAAAATCCTGCCTCCTGGCATAATAATAATGACAAACATGGTGATGAAAATTAAAGTAGTTAACATTTGTCAGGTGCTTATAATACTCCATATGAATTTTTTTATGTGAAGAGTTTTACATAAATTAATCAATTTTGTTCCCTCCATACTTCTAACGAGACAGTTATGATCATTATTCCCATAATGCAGGTAAGGAAATGAGTCACAGATAGGCTAAGTGATGTCCCTAAATTTGCATAGCTAGTAAATGGAGAGTTTGCTATTCAGACCATACTCATCCAGATCCAACGGTATATTTTTTAGCAACTTAACTATTTTACTATATAATTACTGCCTCTTCTAAGTGCTTATAAATGCCTCACTTTGCATAAAACATTTTACCTATTATCTTTTATTTTAAACCCAACAACATTCATCTAAAATAAATCATTAAAAGTTTCAGAGAGGTTCAGTAACATACCCACGGTCACTCAGCAGCGAGGGACATAATTTTGAGTTAGAATTCAGCGCTTCTGACTGGCAAGCCATTTATTGGGCCTTTACCGATGTCCCCAACAGACTACTCAACCTGTGAAGTCTAGTGCATTCCCCTTATTATAAGTTCCCTTTTTTAATAACCAGCCCAAACTACCATACTCTAAAGAATTTCAAAATGTGACCCATTCACCATGCCTACTGCTTTAATATATCTTATTAAATGGAATAATGGACAGGAAATGAGAAGAATGCTAAGTCGGGGGTGGGGGCTGGTGCCTGGAAGGTGGTCAAGTGAGTGCGATTCTAAGGGAGGAGCCTGACAGATTTAGACTAGGAGGGAAACAGCTTGTTAGAGGCAGAAAAACTAATGCAGAATGTGACCTGATGTTAGAGCTTTGACAAGTATTTGAAGACAACTGTTTCACTTTTAAGACCTATAAAAAACCAGATTAGCAGAAGGAAGCTATTTTTTTAAAGACAGGTATCACTGAGAGCCTCCAAATCTTTTGAATAATTAATAAAGAGCTGGCAGCTGGGCTCTGATGCTGCTCAAACAGAAGTCAGGATGCCATTATTCATCAGACTGATCAAGAAAAAGGGACAGACCCTCAAAACTGACCTTTATAACCAACCTGCCCTCTACAACCCTCAGTCTCTCCCCCACCCCTCACACGAAACAAACAAAAAACTGCCCAGGCTAAGAAGCCACCAGTAGGAAAATATTTTTGGTAAATCTTGGTTATGGATTTGACCTTTCTATTGAATTATAGATTCAAGATGTAAACGCACCCTAGTTTAAGTTTCCCAAATATAGGACATCCTGGGTGGGGGTAGGACATGCTTTACAGATAAAAAATGGATAATATTTTAGTATAAGTATGTCCCCAATTGGGGCTTCAGATTAAAAAAAAACGAATATTTTAGTTTGAGTGATTCCATCCTGCTTATGAGATAGAGGAATTTAAACAACATTCATTGTCTGAAACGCAAATGTAGATGAATATCATGTATTTTCATTGGTTGAATCTGGTAACTCCACTCTAACTGGATAGATATGTTCTTCATAAATATGAAACTGTCATAGAACAGCAACTTTTATATATTTCTATGAAGAGATTAGGAATAATTAAATTCTAATTATATTGAGAAAACAAGCCAAAAATGACTAAAAAAATAAACTTGACTGTGCCATGACTTTCAAAGTAATTTCAGTAGCAGAATTTCCTTTTCTCTTTAAAAGAGAAATTAAAGCTAAGTGGAAATTGGTTTTCAGTCTTAAATGGGTACTTTCCAAGGCTTTTAGCTGTAGACTAAATGAAATTCATTTGTTATTGCAATTCTACCTTGTTATTAACATAGGCATTAGGAAAGCTGTGCCAGCTCAGGGGGAATGTAAACAGATTGAACAGACATGTTTACAATATCCACAACAGCTGAATGTCACTGTCTGAAATTGTCATTTGTCAGAGTGTGAAGCTAATGTATGTTCAAATGCCAGCCGCCACTGGTCAAGCAGCGGTCAGATCCTGCTGGATGTTCCTCATGTGTTTAAGACCTGAACCCTGTGTTTAGAGGGGAAGGTTTTCTTTCTTTGTTCAGTTGTATTATTCCAGAGAATTTGCATATGACTATAGAAAGTGTGGAAGCATTTTTAAAGTTTTCTTCAAATGTCCAGCAATTGAATGAGATCTGAAATGATTTTCTAATAGAAATCAAGTATATATTATAATGGGCATGAAGAAATTTACCATCCTCAGGTTTTTGGTTTTTATTTTGGTTTAAAATAATAATGCAAAAACTAGAATATCTTTAAATAATTTTCTACAGACCCTCTCTATATGGTCGTCCCTTAAATAGTTATCAATTTTCTAAGTGCATAGCTAGCTATAAACCATTAAGTTCAAATTAAACTATTAGCTGTAATATTTTGATTGTTTTCTGTTTATAATTTTATTGATAAACTAACAATTTTATTTCTCGATCAAGGTCCAGCGTATCACTGACCCCATGTTTGGCATCTGCCTAGTGTTTTACCTTTGTTTTCTCAGAAAATATTTATAGCAACTATATGGTTAGACTTACTTTACACATGAAGGAAAGGCAGGAGACCCAAAGATTCACAGCTAGTAGGTGCTCTCATTAGCATTCAAATTGCAGTCTGCTCCAAAGCCAGGCATGTTTCCCTGTGCCACGCTGCTATCAGAATACATTTAATTAGTTACTGACATTATTTCTGGAAAAATCAGCTATGCCTCATTTATAAGTCCAAGACACTGAATAGCCACTTAACTTTTAAAAATATAACTGTTTGAAGTCTTTATTATAAAAGGAATTGTAAAAATTCCACCCTGGTTTTCTCCTTTCATCGAAGAATCCATCTGTTTCTATTCTTTTTTCCTTCTTCCTTTTGTATTCCCTCCTTTTCCTTTTTCCCACCTTAAGCATATATTGGGTTCCCAGCCTGTGATAGACACTTGAGATAAAAAAATGAATGTCTCAAGAATAAAAAGAAAATAACAAAACAAACATGATGTTAAAGTTTTCAATAAATTACTATGAAGACACAGGATAAGAGGCAATTGGAATCTTCTGTCAGGTTTCATAGGAGATTCTTATTTAGCTGGGTATTGAAAGTGTGTAGCTTTCTGCTGGAGAAGGGGAAGGAAGGGGATTTAGGAAAATGTGAAGAATGTGTGCAAAGATATGGAGGAGGAAGAGATGGCGAGTATAGGAAAAACCTAGAAACTCAGTATGATTATGGTGTCGGTGCCTAGTTACGTAGGTCTTTGTAGGAAAGAGTCTGATGATATCTCCTGGGTTGTAGGGAGCTAATGGGTGTTTCCAGTGTGGGATAAAATGACATTTAGAGTTGCAGGCACTCAGAAGCACTGTAGTCTTTGGAAGCCAGGGGCAGGGTCTGAACTAAGACATTGCAGACTGGAGAAAGGCAGCTGAATGCAGAAGAGGCTGAGATGACTTATGGATAAAGAATTGGACAGGAAAGTAATGTCTGTATTTACTTAACACCAGGACATGAAATATTATTCCAAAATACACGATTTTTTCATGTATCAGAAACATCTCTTCAATGCATGTGCTTTATTTTGACATATTAGCTAAAATTCTTTAAAATCTGTAGCTTTAAATTTTAGTTGTTCAACTCATAAATGTCCCAAGCAGAGAATGATTTAGGCATTTCTAGATCCAGAGGCTCACTGCACTTTTATGGGTGAAAGAGTCCGTGGTCAGGAGCCTCACAAACACTTTCATTTCATAAGTGATGGTGGTTTTACTGCTTCTAATTCTGCCCCAGAAATGACGTATGGAGGAGTCTTTAAAAGTTACATTTTGTGTCAGAGACTGGGACCCAGGACCATTGTGTGATTTGCATGGTGTTAGTGTGGGGTCTTTCTGACAGTTTTGAGTGTTCATTGGACTTTTCACTTACTTCAGGGTTTGAAGTATGAGTGGCTCAAGTTTTTCTATTTCTGACCTTTGCATAATTTAGGTGTACTCTGTCATAGACAGCATAGTAAGCACTTTAAATTGTTATGTATCATTTCTTAATACTTACATGTGAGGTAACTTTGGTTCAATACAAGCCATATAAACATATATGCATTGATTTGGAGTCCTTAGTCTGTGCAGAGTTCTAGAACAGATTATTTCTCTGCCAGAGCGTGTTATTGAAAGGCTTGTCCCAGCTGGCAATGTTGGTCACAGTTTCAGCAAATGTCACCTTGAGGTGAATTCAGAAATTGTGCAATGTTGTCAGTTTTATTTTCTGGTATCTTTTTTTTTTTTTTTTTTTGTCTTGTGGTTACAGTGGTGTACAGCATTGTATATAATTCAGAGATCTAGGATTCCCCATCTTCAGGTCTATGTCACCACCCCATCGCCACCACCAGGTACCCATAATCCTCTACCACATGCTATGTTTTGCCTTCTCAGCTCCCTCCACATTATTCACCTATTGACTTCCTTTGACAAACATAAAACATTAGAGATTCATTTAAAATCATATAGCGGTCCAGATGATTTGGAATATAGTGTCCTTAAATATGCAGACAATTAAAACAAGAGGGCAACAGCACATGTGAAAGATAATTAAGTCATTTAAGCCAATGTGGAAAGTAGCTTTTGGATAAACATTTTTTTAAACGATGTTTAATATTTTCTTTATGTGTGATATCTAATGAAATTGATGACTAAACCATAGCTTATGAAATAAAATTAGTTTTTTTCCATGAAATTTAAAAACCCAAATTTTCCAGCATTATGTCCCAGGGATCTTTCTTCTTTTTCAGATAAAGGGGTGATAAAGGGTCCTATTATGTACATGTATTAAAATGCTAAACACACTAATAACAAATTTATTTAAAATGTGTAAACACAGTTGCCTCACTTATTATTCCTGTTAAGAATACATTTGAAATATTCCGGAAAAAATGACTATTTTAAATTTTCTTAAAATTACCATTATTTTAGCTTTAAAACTGTAGAATTTACAAACTAATGATTTCCTCAAAGTGACTACAACTATGAAGACATTTAAAAACATTGCTTTTAAGAAGAGATATTAGATAATACCTGTCAGTAAAAGAATCATTTCTAATTAAGTACATTTGTGAATTTTTTCAGTTTCTTCTATGAAATATTTAAACTATTTTCAAATTTCAAGTTCTATGCAGGGTTTGAAAAGTTGAGTTGACGGAATGACAATGAGAGGTTTGCCTTATATATTTAAAATATCTTAGGGCCTCCCTAGTGGCGCGGGGGTTAAAGTCAGCGCTATCAAGCTACTCCACTGTGGCATGCGTTCAATCCCCGGCCAGGGAGCTACCCACACGGCGCAGCAGACCCCTCCTGTCTCACCCGCTGCTCCCCTCAGCAGTGTATTTCAGTAGATTTGCCTGTTCTGCTCCCCATTCTGTCTCTGGTGAATCCTCTCCCCTACCCCCATCATCTCTGGCTTACACCCCAGTTCTTGTATGAATAAATAAATCTTTAAAAAATCTTAACTTAAAAAGTTCTCTATGTTATTTAAACTAGTTTATAAGAACTCCAAAGAATACTAGCAGTGTTCTATTGAGACCATTTAATAAAGGGTCACGAGGAAGTGTTTGGATATTTCTAATGGGGGAAAGCTAAGTGTGGGTGGACAATCCTGGGCAAGATAGGCAAAGCTTCGCGGAAAGGCTTTTGCTCAGGGAGCAAGATCCAATTGACTCTTGAACAACAGGGGTTAGGAACTGACCCTAACCTAGGGGTTAGGCTATGTGGGGGAACAATTGTGATAAGATTGGCAGCCCATGGTGTGTCTGGAAAAGGGTATGTGTTGGTCATAGGGAAGGGGTGTGCCAGTTGTGCAGGACTGAGAGCTGGCTGTGTGCCTGTGGGCCGGATTCTGAAGAGTCTGGGTGTCATGCCAACACACTGTAGTTTTGTGAGCTGATGAATGTGATCTGATCTATCTTTTCCTACATAAACCTGTGCTTGGCAGCTTCTGGGCCTTTTGCTCCTGTACTTGGGAGAAAAGAGCTACCTGGTCTTGCCACTCTGGACTAAGGGACCTTTACATTTAGAGATCCCTTTTCAGCAACAGAAGAGAGAATGGAAGACATTATTCTAACAATGGACTTCTACTGATGAAAGAATGAGGATATTCAGGGGAATATCTGGGCAGTCTGTCTAGTGTTTCAGAGTATTTTCCAGATGTCCATTATAAACGAGTTTCAGTTCATCTGAATTTGTTCAGCTTTGGTTAATTGCAAAAATGTAGTCATTTAAGTTAAGTAGGCACCAGGAAACTGGATGCTGGGCTAAGGTGCCCTTAGGGACACCAAGCTAGCCTGAAGGATTCCTGTGGAGGAATTAAAACAGTAGCTCCTTGGAATGTTGCAGCTTTTTTCCAGCCTCAGGGGAAAAAAATAACAGTTACTAAACAACTGACTAATACTGGAGATTGTTGTGGCAGAGCTGCACTCCATTGGGACAAACTTTTGAAGCCTCTTGGGAGCATGAGTGTAGTCTCAGCAACCAGGAGCAGAGCGGGCGGGCGGGCGGCCTGAAGGCTCAGGCCAGGCAGTGGGGCGCTGGGAGGCAGGTAGGCAACTGAGCCTCCAGTCCCCCACGAATCTTTACTCCCTCTGTGCCCTCTCTGGCGTCGACTTGTGGTCTTACCTCTGTAGTCACTTGTTCACTCCTAGCTCCTCCGTAGCTGTCTTCGGTAGCTGTTCTTTTGTCCGAGGGAGGCCGCCCTGAAAGCCTCAGCCTCCAAGCACGGGAGTGCCCACTTGCGCATGCGCACACCCTACTCCAGGCGTCCACCATCAGGCGCACACGTGCACTCTGTACTCCTAGTGGCCACCATCAGGCACGCATGCGCCAAGCCCACACTCCCAAGCGGCCCCTGCACTCAAGCCGGCTGGTGGTATCGCAGAGGCCTGTGGCGTCAAAGCCTGAGCATTTCATTTACCTTACAGTGAGCCTAGAGATACCGGATATGCCCCTTTCACATCACCGTGGGTCTCTTTGTAAAAGCGGGTCTTTGAGGCCTCCACTCGTCAACATTGTTATCAAATATTAGTTGTCACAAAAGTGCATTTCTTTCAAATTGTTCTATAATTCATGCTATTTCATTCAAACTGTTTCTTCTATCAGTTAGATTGAATGAATGCTTTGTAGGCAACTTTGGTGAGAATTTAATAACTATCATTACTCACATGTGGTTTCCCTGAGTCTGGAATCCTTTTGGCTGTGTTGCTTAGGGTATGTCTAAGGCTCCTTCTTTGTATTTTCCTCTCTGGGTTCTGGTTGTGGGGACCCCATCTCACACTCTGAGGAATGGCCCAATAAGATGTACAGAAGCCTCTTCAGAGACCAGTAACACCCTGTAAATCTTTTGAGAGAGGGCTGAGCGCGCAGACTTTAGCTGACCCAGCTTACAAAGAACAGAAACCATTCCGCGGTGCCCTGTCCAGCATGTCCAGCTATTTTATTGCCTCACCCTTAATGCTTTACCTCTCATGATATAGATCACTGACTCTGGAAACTCCTACCCCATGGCTCAGTCCCTCAGATCCTGACATAACACATTCCTCTGTGTAATAGTTGAACAGCACACATAGCACATATGTACTCATTTGAATGTCACTAACATCTTTGATAAAGTATAGCTTGACAATTACTAGTGTAAATCAAGTTGGAAAAAGGATTAAATTAAGACACATCATAAGAGATATTAGATATTCTTGTACATTTATTCAAGTGTAAGCATTCACAAAGGACCATAGTGTACCCCATACTTTCTTACTTTGGCTTGAATTTCTGCATGGGCTCAGGAGTTAGGAGATTTCATTTCATGAAAAACTGTTTTATAGTTCTATATTTTTCCTAAATTAGACTGCCCTCATTGCATCTATGATGCCTACAAGAAAGGCCATTTCATGTTGCCTTTTTTTGGAAAATTTGTACTGAGACCTGAATCATGGTGAATAAATGGGCTTCAGAAAGTATCAAGCCTGTTTCTGCTGTGACATCCTTTTGCGACAAGGCTGAAACAGAGGTTTTGTGCGCGTGTGTATTTTAAAAAGCAAGTGTTCTTGGACTGTGAGTAGTTTGTTTAGTCCCAGTGGATTCTTAACAGAATGTAGGCTGTTCCATTATCTTGTACAAATATTTGGCACTGGAATTCTCTTATTTACAAACTATAAGTAATATAATATTTTTAAACCTCCAATCACCAGGAAAGGAAAAATAAACAACTGACATGGAGATACTTAGCATTGAAAGCTTGCAGAGTTTAGTCTCTGACAGGGTAGAGACTGGAGTTTATCATTTATCATTTGGTGAATTCAGGCCTTTAATCAAACTTTTTGTTTATTAAAAGTGTTGGTTATGTAGCATGTAGATAGTCGTCAAAAGGTACCGTGCTTTAAAATATAAAAATGTCTAGTAAAGTATGTTCTATTTAGAAATACATTTTATTTTACGGGAGGTAAATCTCAGGTTGTATTATTTTTCCAAGATAAGCAAATCTGACTTTTCTGGTCTCCACTTATGTTGAATGTCCCTTGAAAAAAATGGTTTGAGTGTTTAATTATAAATTAAGAGAGGAGCAAGTTAAAATAACGTTCACAGAGTTTTTCATTTTTAATTCTCTCAGATTTATTTATTTATGTATACAAGATATCTGGGGTGTAGGCCAGAGGTGTGGAATGGTAAGAGGATTCACCAGAGACAGAGTGGGGAGCGGAACAGGAGGATCCACTAAAATACACTGCTGAGGGGAGTAGTTGGGCAAGGCAGAAGAGGTCTGCTGCACCACGTGGGAAGCTCCCTGGCTGGGGATCGAACTCTTGCTGCAGTGGCTGTGGATAGCTTCATAGTGCTCAGACTTAACCCACTGCACCACCAGGGAGGCCCTCAGTGAGATATATTTTGACTGAGGGGGTTCCCTGCTACTTGGTGGTTATCGACTTGCTTAAACAAAACAAGCTTATGTAAAAGTTTCCAAGGAAAGCACCATGATTTTGTTTAAATGTAAAAGTTCTTTTCGAGTGGGGATTTAGATTGAAATTGTTTGGAAAATAACTGCTTTGTCTATTTTTGATTGGTTGGGTTTTTTGTTTTCTTAAATAGTCTATATCTCAAAGTCCTGTCCATAAAGCTGGATAGAATACATTTTACATTAATAGGATATTTTTCCTCTAAAAGTCCTCTTTGTAATCAAATGTATATCACTTCTATATTTCTCAACTGCTTATAAATGAGTTGGCTTTGTTAAGGAAAATTACTTTTCTGCCCTAATGTATATTTAAAAATAAGCTTATTTCCTCCAAATTGTAAATTATTAAAAATATTTTATATAAAAGCAAATATTACTTTCTTAGCAAATTTATTATCATTTAATTTGGTATCAATTAATATTAACAGTAATTAAAATGTTGATTGTATTAATATCAAAGGATTAATATTTATTAGTAGCAATTTTATTAATATCAGTAAATTTAATTATCAAATTGGCAGCAAAGAATTAAACATATTAAAAAATCACTATTATTTATTAGTGCTTTTATAAAAGTTCAATTTAATGAACTGTTAACACTCCTTGGTTATATGACACCAGACTTCACTATAAAAATTATAAAATGTGAATAAGAGCACAGATTGATAGAAGCTTATCTCACTGACTTAATATAAATTCAAAACATAAAAGGAGAACACAAGATGGTTGGTATGACATGACAAGGATTTTGAAATGACAATTAAAGAAGCATTTGTTAAGAAGCTTTTAATTAACCAGGTGGGAGGAAAAAAGAAAATGTTTTGCCATCCTTAAAATTTCATTATTATTGGTAATCTTTTTTTTTTTTTCCCAACTGCAAAAGGTCAAAGATGGGAACATATTGTTTTTAGGTTGCTTCTGACTAGATCAAAGACAAGAAAGGTTTCTTATATTCTTGTGTAAATATGTACTTGTCTGCAGGTGTGCTCAGAAGCTATGGGTCTGTGGAAGGTGGGTTATAACGAATTGCTATAACACTGCCACCCCTATCCCCATTATAATATGTTCAGTGTCAATCTCGGCGGTATTTACTCATTAAATTCTCCCAACTATACTATTAGCACTATTATTATCCTCATTTCATAGGTGATGCCACTGAGACACAGGGAGGTTAAGTAATTTGCTCAACTACTAAGTGGTGGAGCTAGGATCTGAATCCAGGATGCTGTCCACTGAAAACTCAGTGTCTTATTGCCTCAATCATGGATGAGTGCCTAGCTCTATTTTCTCTTTTTAAAAAGTAGAGATAATGATATTTTTGTAATATTTTTGAGGAGAAATTATTTTAAAGTATATATATATATATATATATATATATCTATATCTATATCTATATATATCTTTTGGCACAATAAAAGATTCATGTGTATCTACACATGTATAGTGCATTCACTCACATACATTTACACAAATATACATATAAATGATTTTTGTAATTTTAATTTTATATACTCACAATACTTGATTATACACATGCATGCACATACATATCTCTTCAGCAAAAAAAGCCAAAATCCAGGCCTCCCATTGAACAAATTTGCCTATAGCCTGGAATTCTAAGCTTCATAATTTTGACTGAAGTGAAATGTTGAGGAAGATAATCCAACTCGGACTGATTTGAGCAGACTATAAATATGGTTTCAGTGCAGAATATTAAAGGAGAGATCCAAATTTCCAAACAGGGTCCAGTGAAAGAGATCTCTGAGTGGGATCTAGAAATCACAGTTAAGTATACACTTTTTGAATTTTATTATCGTTCCTATTTTGAGGAGCTGCAAAAGGTACATTTAGCAAAACGATGGTGGTACCTGAGCATAAAGTTTCCCTTTCATCCCATTAACCATGAGATGTTATTGGTCTACTTATGATTTGCAGCTTTTTGCTATGTAAAATATGTATAAAACCTTCCTGCTACCAGCATTTTTCTCTTTTGTGTAAAGCTTTCAGGGGGCTACTGTTTGTTTCAGTTTTTCTCAGGATGCCTCATATATGTCATGTATAGAGTTAATTTAATTCTAAAAGGCTTAATTTGAAAAATAGTAGTCCCACCCCTTTGGAAGCAGCCATATTCAATTTTAGCAAATTCCCTTGGAATTTACTTCCAAACAGCTAAATCACATATTATGTAACTTTTTAATTCTCATAGTTTTTACTTTCAAGTACAGAACTTTGACTGCTGTGAACACTGAAGAACTAGCAATGTCTCTTGCCCTCATGCCCTCCACCTCCCAAGTATATTTCCTATCACACCTCAAAATGGACTTACAGGGCCTCCTTGGTGGCTCAATGGGTTAAGCGCAGCACTATGAAGCTATCCAGAGCCACTGCAGCATGAGTTCGATATCTGGCCAGGGAGCTTCCCACATGGCGCAGCAGACCTCCCCTGTCTCGCCCGCTGCTCCCCTCAGCAGTGTATTTCAGTCGATCTTCCTGTTCTGCTCCCCACTTTGTCTCTGGTGAATCCTCTCACCACTCCACACCTCTGGCCTACACCCCAGCTTGTATGCATTAATAAATAAATCTGTAATAAAAAAGAAAGAAGAAAAAAGCCTTTAAAAAGAATGGACATATAATTTTGATTACATCATTGTGTACATAATCATGAGTTTGTAAAAGATTTTCACAGCTGGGCCAGGTAAAGTATTGAGATTTTTTCTTTCTAGAATAATCCTTTGTTTTTCTTGGAATTAATAACTGTTTTCCATGCATTTCTATCTAATTCAAACACAACTCCCCCAGTGTAAGTTTTCTCTTTATATATTCAAATGTTTTGGACTTTCTAGCGATGGTTTTTTTCAAAGATATCTCTCTCAGAATGTTCTAGACGTACTCCAGTGTAGGCCTGCTGAAGCTGTTACCGTCATGGGATATCCTTACTACTGCTCTGGGATTTCCTTTGCTTCCCTCTTATTTTAGAACCTTGCTTCCTGGAATCCAAGTCATTGTCTTTCTCGGTTTAGTTTCTCATTTTAGGGAGCACATCTTCTAGTAGATTCCTGGAAAAGCATACATAGGGTATAAAATTTAAAAGCCTGGATGTTTAAAAATGACTTTATATATAATCAACCTATATTACAGCAGTATAGGTTGGGAATAATTTGTTCCTCAGAATTTTGAACAGTCTCCTCCAGGTTCCAGTATTCTATAGAGAAATCCAAAGCTATTTGGGTTTGATTGGATTTTTGCACTTTTGTGGAAAGTGTATGTAAATTTGAACTTCGGTTCCTTGTTTCTAATGTACTTTTTCTCTGCTGTCCCTAGTGACCCCAGTCCTGAGACCCGCTTTTCTTGTCTCACAGGGTAGCCCTCCCACCTTCATATTGGTGCACGTGAACAGTCCTCCCACTGCGGCGCGGGGAGAGGACTTGCGGTATCTCACGTCTTGAACAGGTTTTCAACAAATCATCCTCTTTCTTTGCCCCAGCTTTGCTCATTCCAGAGGTATCCAGGCTGCCCACATCTGACTCACCTGTAATGTGAGTCAGTTTGATCCCGATTTTCCCCACTGCTGGTTAAACACTCTGCTTTGGTGGGAATGCTGAGAGTTTTGCTACTTTTGTAACTTGTTAGCACCTTCTAAAATATACTTGGTGTTGTCTTCTTTTCCTTTTTCTTTGGGTTTATGCCTTTAAAAATATCCCTTACTATTGTTTTAGTGACATTTCGTGAGGGAGAAGGGATAAGGACATGTGTTTAATCAACCTTATTTACAGGGAAATCCCAGGGGCAGGGATTAGCGATCCAGATCATTTTCAAAAATAAATGTTTCTTTAAGAAAGGACCTCTTTGAGATTTTAGTAGATTTCTGTACACATGAAAAGAAGTGAAATTAATGGACTATTCTATAAAATTCTATGAAATTCTATGGGAGATTCATTTACCCACAATTCACATAGGACTTAAATGGGAAGGTAGGATTACATGCCCTTCCCTTCCTCCTCAAATACTTCCTATGCAAAGACATAGAACATAATGTATGTCATTCTTGTTATTCTGTGGCCAACACTAATTAGTTTAAGATAACAGACAAATTGATTTCATTAATTTTTAAAAAGAAGTTGGGTTTCCTGCCCTCCACACCCTTCCTGCTTCAGTTTTCTAGTAAAAATGTTTTGAAAAATAATTATTCCTACCTGTGATGTAATCTTTAACACAACACTCTGAGGTAATTTCAATATTCTCATTTTACAAATGAGGAAACTGAGACTCGGTGGTCAGCTCAAGTTAATCCAACTTGTATATAAAGGAGGAGGAATCTGAAACCAGGCTTATTTTATTTCAAAGACCATGATCTTCCATCTGAATATTTAAAAAAATTAAAGCGATTTCACATACAGCATTGTGTTAACCTTCTATTAGCTAACCCAGAGAGGGAACTCATTTTTGAACTGAAAAGTAATTAACCTCAGTCTGAAAGGCTTGGTGAAAAAACATCACATTCTTTGCTTCATTTGGGGGTGTGTCCAATTATCAGTTTGCCTTACTGGATGCAGTTTTTTCATGAACATTTGTTTAAGGATAAAACGTATTCATAGAACATGCATTTTAATGTAATTACAATAAAGGACCTTAGCTATTTTAAGGAGCTCTGCATTGCATAATTTTTAAAGCAAATAGTTGGTGATGCAAATACTTTTATTCTAATTTCTTTGTGTAAACAAACACACACTTCCCCTTCCTTCATTTTTTTAAAGTATTTGGTTGATAGTAGCTCAGGACAGTGTGCATAGTAAAAAGCATACTGGATTAGCATAGTATAAACCACAAAAATGATACATAGGAGAACAGGAGGCAATATTTAAAATAGAAATGTGTAAGCAGAAGTCTGGAAGAGTCAAATGTCAACAAGGGACTCAGGGCCCAACTTAGAGAAGCTCAAGGAAACCAGAAATTGGTCTTTTTACTTGGTAAACAGATTCTTACTTACCACCAGCATTTACTGAGTACCTGCTGTGTGACAGATACCGCTTAGGTGCTGGGGAGAATATAGTGTTTAAGAACAAGATCCGGGCCCACCAAAACGGATAGTCAGGCAGTTAAGTGAGCACTATGACGTGTGGGTGAGGCAATCAACTGGCTGAGGAGCTGAAGTCTCCGAGGCCTGAAAAACAGCAGACAGGGAAACCCTGATACACAGAGGGGTGGAGAAAAGTAAACCGGTGAAGATCAAGAGCCGATACTGGCCTATCTGCTGGTGCAGCACAGAGACGTCTAAGCTGGGCAGTGGTTCCAGGAGGCAAGGGAGATGACTCAAATGGGATTTTAAAGATAAAAAAATCAATCCAGGAATCTGCATGTTTATCCCTAAGGCAAAGTCAGGGTGTTTCCTATGGATAGTCATGTTTAAGGACAAGATCCCTGCCAGCCAGAACCTATGGTCTGGCAGTTAAGTGAGCACAATGGTGCAGCAGAAAGAGAACAGGGTATTGCCAGCAACACACATAATTCTCGTCCATGTCCATGTTTTATCTTTAGAGATATCGTGCCTTTTCAGGGCTGCTTCGGTTTTTATTGTAAACGTACATCAATCTTGAAAAGAATTTAGGTTAGGAATCTGAGGAAGCAGAAGAATCTCATAATGTCATTTTGCCCTGGAGTCTCACTCTCTCCTAGGGTCTTATCACAGATCAGAATATTGACCTCCTCTATAATTACTGAACCTTTGTGCTCTTCTGAATATAAGGTGCAAATATAGTAAAGTTAACATCTAGAATTTTTAAAGTAAACTGATGGAAGTCAATTGAAACACTGACTTGGAGTACTGTAGTCACAAAGTTTCTTCCAATCTTCATTTCAAGGCTAAGATCTTTAAGGTAATGCTTGGAAATGAGATCTGGATAGGCCGAAACTGTGTATTGTGTGTTATTTATGCTGAAAATAAAAGTGCTTGTAAAATGGGATCCACTTAAGAAAAATACTTTTTCTTTTGAACCAATTATTTTTAAGTCACATTGTTGTCTAAGAGATTATACAAATATATTCATTTTTATTTTTATATGAAGTAAAAGTACTAATAGTAATTAGCTCGTCACAAATCTAGCACATCTTCTGGCAGGGAAACCATAGGAAGGGGCAAGCCTGGGATGAATGAAAGGAGCACAATTTAGGTACAAATCAAGATAAAGGCTGCCATTGTCAGCCTCCCCTTGTGTCTTGCACCCACATGTCTCTTGAAGTGTCTCTACTTGTCTCTTCCCTGTCCCCAAGTCCCTGGTGCAAGTCCAAAGATGAGAAACAAATCTCTCTTCTCCTTGTGTCTCCCCTCTTTTGTCTCTCCAAGTGTTCTGCATCTTCGACTAGTTGCTGAGCTCCAATCCTACTTAGGTAGGGCTGGGAACCTGGAACCTCTCTTTTTTATGGAGATTTCTCTGTTACAAGACCAGTGGTAGTGTTTTACTTCTGCTGGAATTAGTGAAAAGAACTCTTGGAAAGCCCATTCATCCGCACCCTTTTGCGACTTACTTCTGTGAAATTACACCCAAACTGGGGAGGTGACAAGGTATAGCAAAAAGAACACAGCTGCAATGGTCTAACCCTCCAAAATTTCTGGGCACATTCTTAGGCAGGTCACATAACCTGTACTTGGCATTAATTTTCTCATTTGTAAAATGAGGTAATCCTATCCATTTCTCAAGGTTCTTGGGTGAATTAATTATGAGAGTAATTGGTAAGTGGCGCACTATCCAAATGTTACTATATTTTGTTTCTAATCATAATAAAAATTTCCAATTTCACCTTTGGGTAAAACTGGGTATGTTCCAAATTTACATTTCCAATAATTGGATAAATGTTTCTGTGTTGATCTAATAAAAATATGTAATTTTTTATCTTCCCACAGAACTAGTGACCCTCCTAATTTCTTTATTTTGGTGAAATATGTCTTTCCCACATGGTTAGTAAATTCAATCAGTCGAATGTCTTGCCAGTTTTTCTTTTATTATATCTCTTGAAGCTATTCTTTCTTGCCTATGGTACCTACATGGGTCCTATGTATATTGAGCACCTCACCTCCTATCTCCTCTTTGCTGCCTTTTAGGAATCATACCAGCACCATCCCCCTCAATCTTTCCCTTCCAAACCATATAGCACCCCGAGCTAGTAATTTAATCCATTTATCATGTCTTTTCCCGATTCAGAAATTTCAAAAGATGCCACCTTATAGTCTTCATGATAGATTGAAAACCTGTTATCATATCAAAGTTCCCCATAACCTAACTTTATTCTACCTTTCAAATTTGATTTCCTATCATTCCTTTTTCTGACCATCCTACTCCAGCAAGATTGATGGGTTCCCTTTCCCCTGGTCCTTTAATTTACTTCCCAGCTGCCTCTTCTTCCTAGTTCATTGTTTTTATTTCCTTGAAATTCTTGAACACTTTTTGTTGCAATCCTCCCACACTTCAGTACCCTGCATAATTCTCTATTTCATGGGAATCTTCAGAATTTTTATCTTCATTTCTGTTTTGACATGGTGTTCAACTTTATGTTATTTCCCTATACATGCCTTATCAGAATTCCTGGTATTCTTTTACATATCCCAAGTGCTTTCAGCATAATAAGAACTGACTATACATTTTAAAGTGTCACCAGTAGTTGGAATTTGGCTCCCTATTTTGTTTTTCTAAGAATGCTAGGAGGCTTTTTGCTAGAACAATGAGTTAAAATCTTCTTGTAGGCACAACATTGAATTTTTTGACCTCACTTCATCCACTTTGAAAGAAATTAGGTTTAGTTTCTCAGAGAACTTGATTATAGTTTATCAAGATGTATTGGCAAACATGCAAATTCTCATTTAACCTAATGAAAGTACTGGCACTTTAAAAAGATTCATCCCAGGAGATGACTAATAAAGAATGGTCCACTCAGCTAACTCTTTAATGTTGGATCCAGGCATCTCTAAATAGCTGAAAATTTCCCCATCTTTTCCCAAGGAATTATCATGAATATGTGTCTCTGTTTTATTGTCCCTTAGCTAAATAACACTGAATAATAGTTCATTTCTGATGACCATTTTTGACTCTGACTGTATCCTAATAGCATTAATTTTTTGTTCTTCCGCAGTACTTTGGAAGTTTACTTGTCATTTTCTGTGTAGAACTGGCTTGTGGCGTTTGGACATATGAGCAGGAAATTATGGTGAGTTCAAAATGGAATATAATGACAGCTTGAAAGAAACATTTAGTTTAGTTTTTTATTTTAGATACTTTGGAGTCATTTAGACACATGGCTATTAATTGGAATGTTTATGCTCTATGATGACAACAAGTACTCCCAATACTTCTGAAAGATAACATTTTCTTTTCTGTATCCAAAACATAGTTCCAAATCATAATTTGTAATATTTCATCTGGCATCTTTAGCTCCACAGATTGCTTAAACATGGATATACAGGCTAAAAATAATATATGTTCCAAAACAATTTTACCAACTTCTGAGTATAGAGTGGGGAAGATTTGCATTTACAACTGAATTTACATAAGTTTGAAAGTTATATGAAATTCTTCTAAAGTGCTGCAGTGTAGCTGCCTGTTGATGAGGAAGTGTGCACGTCCTCTGTGTAGCAAACTCATCTTCTTCCACTTTAAGACGTGTCTCCGAAAAGTTGCTGTGTTTTTCTCAGTCTAGAAACATTCTCAAAGTTTAAGACTTGGCTCTTCAGCATTTTACGCTTTCATTTTAACAATTGAAACTGTTAGAACAGCTTTTATAGTTATTGTGGGACTGGTCTCTCCAAAGGGTCAGATAGCCTTTCTTAGTATGTCCGGAGTAGTTCTTTCCCCAGAAGCGTCACCTTGGTAAGTGGAACTAAGGTCAGTTGAAGCCCAGTGGACCTTGGGAAGAAACTATTACTATCACTTAAAGAATGATGATTATTTTGAGTTAAGAGCAATGAAGACCCTAGAGACTGAGGAGAAGCTTTTGTCTTTGTCTTAGTTCTTTTACCCTTTCCTAAATGGAAGAAGCAATCACTGCCCCCCTTTTTATGACCTAGAAGATTGTTGGGAGAGGAATCAGCCAGGTGTAGGTTTATCAATGACTATGTCCTCTCTCTCTGAGAAAGAGAAGACTATCATCTTTTCAGTGTCAGTAAAGATGCAATCATTTCTTCCTTGTCATATGATTTCTCCCCTTCTCCTTGACACCACAGGTCCATTTGCACAGGATATAAAACCCAGTTTGTCCCATTTTACTTTAGAATTTATAGCCTTGTAAATTCTCCATATGTATGTTATTAAAATTTGGCTTCCTCTCCTACCAATCTGTCTAATATTAATTTGTTCATTCATCTAGCCTCAGAAGAACCCAGATGGATGGGGGAATTTTCGTTGTGCTGGGGCTCTATGTTAGAATGAAGAGTTTTTCAGTTAATATGTTACCAGTCGTGTTTTGTTTACCACTTGTCCTACACCTTTGCTTGCATTGGATATTATTACTTTTAATGTTTTCTCACTTTGTTGGTGAAAATTGGTGCCTATATCAATAGTGAAGGCAAAGCATCTTTGCATGTCTGTGGTTACTAGCTGTTTCCATAGTGGCAGCCCAGACATTTCGGTAAAGTAATTCAGTTCAAGTAAAATGATATTTTTCAATGTGTAGTTTTTGGACTGTCTATAGTAGGAAGTTACCTAGGATGGGTCTTCAAAATGCACATTATACAGCTCTAAATCAGAATAGAGGGAAAGGCAGAGGAAGAAGGGGTGGGGACTGGATGTTTGCTTTTGTAACCAGTTCCCCAGGTGAGTCTTCAACATTTTAAAATTTAACATTTCTGAAGAAGAAAAGAGGGAGGTTTTTTTGTATTTGTTTCAGAGATGCATTTTGGCAGTTGTCTAATAATAAAATCAAAGCTGTTTCTGATACTGATGCAGTTAGTAAAGATTCTGTGGTGAATCTGCTACTGTACTGTGACAGTGTTTTGAATACTAAGTGGTAATTACAGACCAGTAGGTACTCTGCATGCTCCAATTTACATGTAAACGATGCTTTGGCGCAGCAGCACATCTGAACTCCTCTGGAAATGCACAGCCTGCACTGTATGGCAATGCTCAGTAAGACCAAAGAATTTATGATTACTTTTTTTTCCTCTAGTAAACATGGCAAAGTCAGGATTTAACTAGTTTAATATCAAGTTTAGAACTCTCTTCAGACCTGAACCTTCCTCTAAAGTAGGAAATCTCTTGCTGTCTTTGAGAATCATATTTTTATTCCATCTCAAAATTTTGTATATTTAGTGGAGTTCGGTGGTTGCTTCCAAGGACTTTGTTTTTGTGTCTTATTCGTAAGAGATGGTCTTTTAATGTTTGTTTTCAATAAATACATGTATTGCCTTGACATTCAAGCAATAGATAGTAAATCATATAATTAATTCCTGACCCCCTCACTTCAGTTTTTGACTGTGTCCTTTTGGGTCATTAAAAGGTTTTTAGACATGAGCCTACCTTTCACGGATTTATAAAATGCTTTGTATCATGTTCACGTCACACTAACATTTGATAAATCGAAGGTGCACATTTGAAATCAATTAATGTTCTTACAAGGAAATGCTGCTGTTCTCATATCATTCTCAGAAACTTGAGGAAACTGAATTTTGACTTGTAAAGATGATTTCTTCTATTCCTTTAAGGAATGATCGGCAAGTATCTCCTTACTATACCACAAGGACTAAATGAGTGCAAAGTGCCTTTTCAGTTGAGGGCAAATGTCACTGTTTGCTTGTGTAAATCTTCCCCATTAAGTCACCAGGATAGAGCAAGGTATTTAAAAGTGTAAGTGAAAAGTAGTCCATTTGAAAAAAAGTTTGTCAGATTTTAAAAAATTCCTTTTGCACTAATAGCAGTGTGAATGAAAAGTGCCATTAAAATTTATTAGCTGCCAAATTTTGCAGAACCCAGCCTTTGCATAGAATGGGCTTTGTGCCCTTAACTGTTCCATGCAAGGAGCCAATAACTGTGTGTTTTTCCTTTATGGCCAGATTACAATATTTTGTGCCAGAACCTCAATGATTTCCTCTGTTTCTTGCCACATTTAGTCTCAGATCAATTGTGGTCACAAGGGAGAAACAACATATTTATTCTGGAAAAATAAAATTAAAAATAAGACTGTTGTAACAACCAAATCAAGAGATTTGACATCAGAATACATTTCTCCATTATTTCTGTTGCTTATACATATTTGCCTCCTTTATTCCTTCTCCTGAAGGAGATCTATCAATAATATTGTTTCATATTATAAATTTTGTGGGAACTTATTTCAATTCCATTTATTTTATTCTCAAAAGGATATAAAATAATAATTTATAGTGAGTAAATTGAACTTTGGTTAGTTCTTTGAACTGTGTCAAAAACCCTATGAACACAAAATAGACCCAGTCAGCCCATTATTTAGGAAGTGAAGTTGAATCCTGGGCTATTTGCCTATATATTTTGCATTTCTGAATTTACAAACGGAACATTAATAAAAGGGGAGACATGAAATATTTCTGTGGAGAGGATTTTTTAGGTTACTTCTCTCAGGGTTAATATTTTTTAAACATAAGATTTCAAAGTAATCCTAATCTTGACTTCTATTGCTCTCCTTTTTACTCACCTTTCTCCTTTTCCGTCTTATCTTTTTTTCTTCTTCGTCTGTATACCATGTCTTGAGGTTCAAGATTGCTAGACAAGCCCTGTGTCACTCTTTATAGCAGATGTGGATGTCTGTCCAGGTTCCAGAGAGTTCCTTTAATGCCACACTTGTGTAGGAGCTAGGATATGTATGCCTCAGTTTCTTCTGAACACTGTAGATAAAACTGCGTGATACGTTGTCTATCTGGCCAACTATTGTGTTGTATACCTGAGGTTCTGCCAAAGTGGACATTTTATTATGGTACATGGTGCTAAGTGACCTGAGAATTGAAGCACAAAAAATGTTTTGAGAACTGTTCTTTCTAGAATTCTAGTATGTGTCAAAATCCAATTTCAAAAAAATTATAAAATTATTCCAGAATGAGGTTTAACTTGACCTGAACTCTTTCCACTCTAATTCTTCCTCTTTTATTTTAGTACCTTAGTCTTTAGTCACTTCAGAGAATTTCACATTATGAAATCGAATTAAAGGGCATATCTCTTGAGGGATCATTTGTTATGAAAAGCATTTTGGTGTAACTGTAGAATAAATAGTTTACTTGGTTTGTATTTTCCTTGAGTTTAATATTGGCAATAAATGAGTTCACATTATTTGAAGAAACTCATCCTTTTGTGCAAAAATCTACATAAAGAGATTGTTCAATAAATGTTTAGTAACCCTGAGCTTAATTTAGAACACAAATATAAACTGAAAACAGTATATACCATTGCAGTGTATTTCAAGTCCATCCGAGTAGGTGTACGAGAGTGATTTTTTTTTTGAATATGTGAACACGTCTGTGTGTGTGTATGTCTTTGTGTTACAGTTATTGATATTTTGTTTTTCTTCTTCAGGTTCCAGTGCAGTGGTCAGACATGGTCACTTTGAAAGCCAGAATGACAAATTATGGTTTACCTAGATACCGGTGGCTTACTCACGCTTGGAATTTTTTTCAGAGAGAGGTAATTGCTCTAATTTCTGAGGGAGAAGGTACGGAATAAATGGCACACTTTCAAAACAAACATTCAAAACTTTGGCTTTGGTCATTTCCTCTGCACTGAACAGTTAAGTCTATGATTTAGTTACCATGGGTATAATTCTTTATTGAGAAATACCTTAAGTAACCCCAAGCCCTTCTTTCCTTCCCATGCAAGTCTTTCCCCTTTCATTTTATAAGGTTCAGTTATATTTTAAAATTTCTCAAAAATCCTTTTGCTAAACTAATGTGAAGTTCTTCATTATGAGTTACTTGATAAATACCTAAATTCAATTTAAATAGAAAGTTTTCATTACTTCCAGTGCTATCTGTATACTTTTCAATTCACGGTTCTGATTTGAAAATTAGGAGTCAGTATCTGATTAAAGCCATAAGCTTTCTAATCAAAATCTGGCTCTGCTGCTTACTATGCGAGCTTCTAGAATTTACTTAACTTCCTATGTCTCAATCTCCTCACCTATAAAATGGGAATAATAAAAGCACCTACCTCTTTGAGTTGTTGAATAGATTAAATGGCATCATAAATTTGATTTTATCTGACTTGTAGTTGTTAACAGTAATATGACAAAGTACAGGTGCTCCTAGCTTTTTTAACCTAACAGAGCACTGCACCCAATCATTCTCACATGGGGACTATATTTAGATATTCAGAGTCTGGGCACTTGATGTTAACAGTTAATCTACAAATCAAGCTGTACACCTAAGCAGGATCCTTGTGATTGGAATGACATTCCCAGATGAACAAGTATGTCATTTCCCTTTAATTTCATTTAGAATTGGACCACAAAGCATTTGAGAATCATTGTCCTACAGCACTGATATCCTGCTCTTTGCTCAGTTACTCTGTCTTAAATATGGGCAAAAGTTCAAATCTAGGATAATCTCTGAATCTGACTCTGTGTTACTACAATTATTGAGAGGGTGAAAATTGTCATTGTCACACAGATTTCCTGTTTACTTAAATGCTTCCTGACTTTGTTTGTTTACTGTTCATTTGTACTAAAAACAATAGGAAGGGAAAATAAGTGAAGCATAAGGGAATTTATAGTAAGCTATGTTGAGCTACTGTCCTGGATAGAAGCTGCCCAGAGCGCTTTATTTTCTAGGATTTGTGATGTAGACCATGATAATCTCGGTTTAAAAACAATCAGTTGTTTTGTAATGGTACAAAGAGAATCCACCTAAGCAGACAATAAAGAAACACTGCAAAAGACAGCACATGTATTTTTAGATTTGTTGCATGGTTAAGTTCCCTTCTCTATATCCTATAGCTATTTCACACAGAAGAAGTGGTGAAGACCTCTGGGTTCCCTGCAAAAGTTTCTAAACACCTCTTACTTTAGTCTGTTAGGGCTGTGGTCCAAACAAAGTACCACAGAACAATGGAAATGTATTGTCTCACATTTTGGAAGCTGAAAGTTGAAGATCAAGGTGTGCAGGATTGATTTCTCCCGTGGTCTCTTTCCTAAGTCTGCCAATAGCTGTCTTCATGCCATCTTCATTCTATGTGTCCATGTTTAAATTTTCTCTTCTCATAAGGACATCAATCATATGACATTACGGTCACCTTAGTGATCTTATTTATCTTTCTAAAGACCCTATCTGCAAATTCTGGAGATTTGACCTTCAACATGAATGTGGGAGCAACACAATTCGGCCCATACCACCTCTCTTCCAAAATAAATTATAGACCTGAAAACAAGCCTGATGAGCCCTCAGTCACTAAGTGTTGTTTTATGCATGTAACTCTATTTAGTGGACTTTCCCTTAAGCCCTAATGATATAAAAGCTGGACCTTGCAGGCATTATGCTAAGAGAAATAAGTCAGACAAAGAAAGACACAGTAGGATCTCACTCATATGTAGAAACTTTAAAAGAAAAAGCAAACAAAAATCAAACTCATAAATATAAAAGGCAACTAGTAGTTGTTGGAGGCAGGAGTTTGGGACATTGGAGGGGAAGGTGGATTTGAGGGGGATGAGTAAAAGTGGGGAAAGGAAGTCAATAGCTACAACTTCAGTTATAAAATAAAGAAGTCATACGGATGCAATGTATACAGGCACTACAGCTAATAAAACTGGAGAGTAATTTGAAAGTTGCTAGGAAATTAGATCTTAAAAGTTCTCATCACAAGAAAAAAAATCTGAGACTTGGTGGTGATGGATGATAGATATATTGTAATCATTTCTCAACATATAGAAATAGAGAAACATTATGTTGTACACCTGAAATTAACATAGTGTTTATATCAATAATAGCTCAATTAAAAAAAAAGGTTCCCTAATGGAGAAAAAAGTCCCTGACTTTTTAAAGTTTATTTATTTATTTCAACATAATGGTTGGAAAGTAGGCTTTGGTATAAGTAGCCTCTGCCTCTGCCACACACTTTGTGATTTTGGCAATTGATTTGACCCACTAGTGCCTTGGTTTCTTCATCTGAAAAATGATGGTGGTATTTTCTAAAATTTGACACACGTTCCCAATAGTGGTGCTATCTCACAATATGATTTTTAAAGGAGGCAGGAAAACTGCAAAGATTATAGATGACAGTCACGTGTGGAATAGCAATGGACTTGCTTAAAGGAATTGTCAGGAAAAGTTTCAGTACCAATTCAGTATCTTCTGTTGCAAAAGGAAAACAACTATGTAAAAAGAAAAAAATATCTTAGTGATTTATAAAAAAAATATGCTTGGCGCTGAATGTGAGATGCTTAAGTTTTTTGGAAGTTATTTATATGGAACACCTCCTTTCCTGACAAGGTCAGATAAATGGGCTGTTCCATTGTGGATGGGTTTGTGTGTTCCAAGAACTGTCCTTCTGTCATCAACATAGAGAAACACATTGTTAAGAAATGAGAGAAGTAGGTTTCTTTGAGTGTAAGGATTTAAAAAGACTGACTTGGAAATGAGGTAGTTTATGATTTTTAGAAAGTGAAGTCTTTTTGCTGCATATGTTTTTTATGACTATTCAATGACTTTCATAAAATATATGATGTCAAATTACATTTGAATTAATTTATCACACTTCTGGTATATACCTGGTTTTTAAAACAGTTTATATAAGGAAAATACTAAAAAGATTAAAAAAAAATTCTTGGAAAATTCTGGTATTACTCATAGTGTTCAGTAATCCATCATTTATAATACTCTTAAGATGATTTTATTTTCTTTTTAAAAATTAAACATATAGGCAAAGAAAAAAAATGGAAAATCACTGTTAGTACTACCCTTGTTGCATTTGCATGAGAAGCTGAGAATTCTTCAAAGTTGATTTTAGTTGGATTTTGAAATGGTGGGTTGTGATATTTTATGATGCAGTGTTAATCCTGGACACAGATGGATCTGTTGGGCTACATAACTTGCAGAGCCAGTCACTTTTGGCCAAGTTCCTCTTAGTGACTGTTCATAGTCCTTGTTTTTGCCTCTGTGGAGAGTAATCCTCCTCTACCCAAGGGTAGAGAATTATTCATCATAGCTACTTTGAATCTAATGTGTGTCTGTCTTTAAACAAGGGTTCTAAATCTTGATCAGAGAAAGTTTTTGCTAATTTTAGTAAAATGAGACCCAAAAAGTAAAATTTTTCTTAAATCCAACTTACTTCAAGCTAAAGGCACTTCATTTTCTGACATTATGTTGATAGAATATGATCCTTTATTTCTAGAATCTCACTTATTTAAATAAGAATTTGTTGGTCCAAACCTATGTTTAGATCTCAAAAAGATTTGCTGGTTACTGAATCCAAGTCTGGTAATCTTTGTGATGGGGAATCTAAAACAGATTCAGTGAACAAATCTTTCTACAGAGATTACAGAAATTTTTAATGATATTTGAATTCGATAAATAATTAAAATGGTAACTAAGCAACATACAAATAGATTGATCAACTGTTCTTTAGAGGCTTGAGGTTTAATAAGAAATGTAAGATTTCAGCCATTTCATTTGATTGTGTATATTAACTACGTTGCGGTGGGGAAACTATAGTTGGGGAGTGAGACTTAGTCATGTGTGATCTGTTTCCATGTGTGATGGGCATTAGTGTTTAGAAACTGTTCCGCAGTGGAGTTCTCCATCACATTTCTGTCATCAACACAGAATGTACACATATCATTAGGTGATGACAGAAATGCATTTAGTGCTGGGTACAAACATTTAAGAAATCTAACTTTAATCCTTTAAGTTAAGAAAATATTTTTTCAGTTTCTGAGTCTGCCCCATCCTTCTTTTGCAGTTTAAGTGCTGTGGGGTAGTATATTTCACCGACTGGTTGGAAATGACAGAGATGGACTGGCCCCCGGATTCCTGCTGTGTTAGGGAATTTCCAGGATGTTCCAAACAGGCCCACCAGGAAGATCTTAGTGACCTTTACCAAGAGGTAAGGCCATATGTGGTTAAGCTATTATGAATACAAGTTTTCTTACAATGACCTTTAAGGAAAGAACCGACAACATGCTGATGAAATTTTCCTTTTCTGTCAAAATATAAAGGCCTTTCGATTTTTTTCTCCGATAATGTGGAGAAACAGGATAGCTAAAAATATTCAGTATAAAACTCTGAACACTAATCACATTTTAACAAAGAAAACTGGCAAAGCTCGTTTTTAGAATTTGTTGCCTTTTAATCTGTATTGTTTAGAATCAATTTCTGTGCCACCTCCTAAGGATCCTTTGAAAATACACATGTGCAGAGTCTGAGGCTAACTCTGGAAATTCAGGGTTGCCATTCCTGAGCAGAATATGTATTTTAGGGCCTCTCCTTCCACTAAAACATGAGTCAGGGAGAAAGTCCCACTCTCCAGCCAATATGCTGTTATCTACTCTTCACTTCCCCCTGCTGGCTAATGATCAGTGTTGTTAGTATTAGTTAACTGATTTAATGAAATTAAATTCTCACCGGGCTTCAAATCAATCATCACATGCTCAGAAACTTGCACATTTATGTTTTCTGGAAGTATTTGTCAGAATCATCAGTTATTTCTTTATTAGCATAAGTTTTCTCATGCCTTCATTTTTAGTGGTGATTTTCAAACTTATCTAGAACTGTATCATTTAACATAATAACCAATGGTGACGAGTGATTGTTTTATAGTTTCCTTCTTTAGAGCTGTGCACTCTACATACATATGTGTGTTATATTATGAATAATGCAAATGCTTCTTATGTCAAATTAGAGGTTTTCCACATTGTGAGCCCAGGTAGGTACTTGATTGGAGTTATATCTGGGAGGTGACTTCAGTGCCTCAGACAGAATAGATGCCCTTCATTTGATTTACATTTTGGGTTTTCATTCTAGATCAAGACTGTCTAATGAAACTTTCCATTATGCTACGTCTTACATCTGTGTGATCCAGCATAGGAGCTGCTAGTCCAAGCTGCCATTACCACTGGACATGTTCAAGTGCAACTGAAGAACTGAAAATTTCATTTTAATTTAAACAAATTCATCAGTTTATGAAACAGGCATTTGTATATATTTCAAGATGGTTACCTTAGGAGATTATACAGTTCCCTCTAGAAATACTATTATTTTTCAAAACATTTTTTTAGGCTGTCTGCCAAAGTTAGTTGTGGAGATATTTTTTAAAAATCCATTTCATTCATTTATAGGATAGATTAACTAATTCAAAAAAATGCTGGCTATCCCTAAACAGATGATCCATCATATTTATGTGTTAGATATAAGTAACTAACTTCAGGCAATGGAAAAAATTACCTCAGAGGACAAGACTATGCCATATTAAAGGGGATCCAAAATAAAGCGCTTTGGGCTCTGAAGGCATGCCACAAGGAGCACGTGAAGGATTTTTTAAGAGACTCAGAATTGTGTTCGTTTTCTCATGCTGCTGTCATGAAGAACCAAACCGAGGGGGGCTTATACTGCAGATCTGTCTCACAGTTCTGAAGATGTAAGTCTGACATCATGGTGTCAGCAAGGTTGGTTCCTTCTGAGGAGTGTGAAGAAGACTGTTCTGTGCCTCTCCCTCAGCTTCTGGTGGTTTGCTGGTCACAGTCGGCCTTCCTTAGATTGTAGAAGCATTTCCCCATCTCCACATTCATTTTCACATGGCCCTTTCCCCTTTGTCTTCACATTTCTCCTTTATATAGAGACACCCGCCATGATGGTTTAGGGACCTTCCTTCCTTCCTTCCTTCCTTCCTTCCTTCCTTCCTTCCTTCCTTCCTTCCTTCCT
>PVIJ01008994.1:51451-69960 GCA_004024925.1 Scalopus aquaticus | reverse complement strand
AAAGGGAAAAAAATGGAAAAGAAAAGAACACAAGGGACCATGGAGATGGATCACGGGTGAATTGGTGGTGGGCTATCCAAGGGGAATACAAAATGTAAAAGACATAAATAACAATAAAAATATATATTAAAAAAAAAAGAAACAAGAGCTCTTAAAAGATAGCGGGAAATCACAGAACAAAGTAAAGCACGAGCCCTGCAGAGTTCATTAAAGAAATGAAATCTTTCAATTTAAAAAATTCTCATCACAAAAAAAAAAAAAGAAATTAAATCTGAACAAGAAGCTGTTTGAGGCAGAATGAGCATCACTGAAAATCCAGAGAGGCATTTGAGATGAATCAGAAATGAGTAAAAATAAATGGAAATAACAACAATAAATTAGAAAAGATTGAGAGAAAATGAGAAGTAGATTTTTTTAATATATGCCTTTAACTGCTTTCTGAAGAACACAGACAAATTAAAGACAAATGTTCCAGAACTAGAAGTCTTCAACCCAGTGATTAAGAGGTCAGGAAAATCCAATACAGAAGGATAACACAGAGTCAAGTCTAATTAAAGTTGCTGGAACAAAAAGATAAACGTCCAAACGCATTCTTTAGTGGGGAAAAAAGACAAAAATCGGGCCAGCCTCAGACTTTGCTCCAGAAACATTTACTACACCTGAGGAACTTAAATGATGCCAATAAGTGCTTAGGAAATGAACGTGCATCCAAACTGCTGTTGGCATTTAAAGGAAACAAATACCCATCTTTAAGCACTTTTAAACTCACAGAATGTCATGCCTATAGAGTTTCCTGAAACAAACTACTAGAAGAAAACCCTCAGCTCACCAAGCATAAGTAAATAGATGGAAATACTATGACAGTATAGCTTTCTTTGCCCATTTAATAAGACTGCTATCTTTGAATGGAATTTAGTTCATCTCAGAACCTTCTCCTTGCCTGTTTCTTGAAAATGGAGAATCAAATGCAGAGGCTGAGGACGACCATTAGCCACTCAGCACTCAGACACCGGCTGGCTCTGCAGGAGAACAAGAAGAAACGAACTGCCCCTCCCTCTTGGTGCTCATTTATAAGAGGCCAAAGGCGCGCTGACTAGGAGCGCAATGATTAGGAACAAACACAACGGGGAGGAGGGAAACTGACCTCAAAAAAAAAAAAAAGACAAAGGGACATCAAAAGGAGATGGTAAGTCAAAGGGGCCCTGTATAAATTATGGCCAGAAGTTTGTTGTTGTTTTTTTTAAAGATTTATTTATTTATGCATACGAGAACTGGCTTGTAGGCCAGAAGTGTGGGGTGGTGAGAGGATTCACCAGAGACAGAGTGGGGAGCAGAACAGGCAGATCAGAAATACACTGCTGAGGGGAGCAGCAGGAGAGGCAGGAGAGGTGTGCTGCGCCATGTGGGTCAGCTCTCTGGCCAGGGATTGAACTCATGCTGCAGTGGCTGCAGATAGCTTTACAGTGCTGAGACTTAACCCATTGCACCACCGGGGGGTCTAAGTCAAGAGTTTTGATCAACAGATACATGTGAATTAGACACCCTGAGTCCAATATATAACACTGGTCAACACTGAGCTCATTACTGGCTTAAAAAGGCCCTAATCTGTAGTATCTTGGTGTGCTGAACATGAATATAACCCTGAAATTTTATTAGCTCTCTTTTTGAAGATATTTCGTAGAATTTATTTTATATGTTTCACAGTGTAAATTTATCCAGTAGGACTGCAACAACATCCTCAATCAGCCTAGAATGATGTAATATTGCATCGCATTGCATAACACCATCATTCACACATCATCCAGAGTTGCTTGCATCATTTTCTGATGCAATGCAATAGTACTGCCAGGCAGCTGCTGAAGTAAGCTGACATCAGCAGTGCACTAGATAAGGCCCTGTTGGAAAGGTGGAGCATTGAAAATATTTCAGACTTTATGTGAGACAGTTTAAACTACTGTTCCATAGAACTGTTATTATTTTATCCGTTTAGGCACAGTACAGAACAGTCATGCCTTGGAGTGCGTTAATAGTGTGGACAATTTCTTCTCTACTTGTGGGAAGTGACATTTGCCAAGCAGAAGAAAAGTATCACTTCTCAAGTGAAGAAGGTTTATCATCTTTCCTTCGGATGCAAGGCTGGTGACCAAGACAAGCCTTGGGCCCCGCATATATGCTGTGCTACATGGACAACACAGCTTTCACAGTGGTGAAATGGTAAAGGACCATTAATGCCATTTGCAGTCCCCACGGTGTGGAGCGAGCCAAGCAATCACATAAAAGACTGTTACTTCTGCTTGGTTCCCCCTCTTTCTGGCAGAATAATGAAGCAAAAGAATTCGAGAATAGTCTACCCAAACATCCCGTTTGCATTGAGATGACCGGTTCAACAACTTGCTGCAAGGTGATGCTAAACTAGCATGGAATGCTTTTAGCCTAGGGACTACAAACTTCCTTGGGAATGTTAGAGCAGAAAACTCCAGGAACTAGTAGAAGACATGCTGATGCAGTATCAGAAACTTGGCTGCAATATGTCTCTAAAGATCCACTTTCTTCGTTCCCATCTGGATTTCTTCCCTGAAAACTGTGGTATGGTTAGTGATGAACAAGGCAAACGTTGTCATCAAGATATGGCATCAAAGATACCAGGGAAAATGGTCCACTACAATGCTGGCTGACTATTGCTGGGCACTCCCCAGAGATGCTCCTGAACAGCTGTACAAGAGACAAGAGGAGAAATCTAAGGAGTAGTCTATGACTTGATTTTTTACAGGTATTAGCCATAGGCCTATTACTATTGGCATGCATTTCGTGATGTAAACATCCATTTATTGCAGATTACCAAAAAACTAGAGCCAAAATTAGAATTTGACTGTCATATTCGTGTTGAGCACATACAAACTGACAGGAAATGACTAATTTTATTTCAGTAACATGACTTCTGTAAAAATTTGTTGACCTGTGTAATTTGTGGGGTATGGGTGTTTTCAAAGCGATCAGTTCAGAAACAAACCCATAAGAAAACTGGGATAAAACAAGAAGTGCACCAAAGACTCCGTTTCTGAGCTTCCATCTCAGCGCCTCAGTGAGTCGTACCTCCTGTGCTCTCAAGAGGGAAAGAGCAGTAGAGGCCCGCGTCACACACGGGCTTGGCAAGCGCGCAGGCAGCTGGGCTTTGACGGAAAGGCAGGACGCAGATCAAAGATGAGCGTGCACAGGCCACGACCCGAGCACAGAGCGCACATCAAAGCGGCGAGGCAGCAGCCATGCATGGAGCTGTCCAGGAGAGCAGCTGAAAGGGTCGTGTTGGTAAACACAGAAAAGATGAGGTCGTGCCAGGGTCAGATTACAGGAGAAAATGAGTATCTGAAAAAGGAATTCAAAGGGGATGGAATATAGACTGAAGACAGCACAAAGGGCTATGGTTTAGGTTAGAAGTCCAGGAGATGGACTGCAGCGGAAAGGAAAATGTACTGAGAAAATATAGTTCGAGAGACTAGAATAATCAGTGCAGGAAGGTGGCAGCCGTGAACACAGAGTTAAAGGTGAGTTATTAAGACACTTAAGGAAGGGGGGAGGGAATCGCTAGAGGATGAAGACACCAGCCGGGAGAAAGAAGAAAAGCCAGCATCAAAGATGACTCGGGGTTGCCACCTCGGAAGGCAGGATGAAAGACAGCGGCACGTTTGATCCCTGCCTCTCCAACACATATCCCGTCTGTTTTCATGTCTTCCCTGGCCATCTGGCTTAACTCATGCATGCGGGGCGAGGCGCTCCAGCATGGGGAGAGGCGCTCCAGCATTTCTCAATGGAAGGAGTGTACGTATATTAAGAGCAACCACACTAACTAAGACGAGGACTGTAACTTTTTTTACGGTAACTTCTCTAATTGTGGGTGAAAATGGCAAGCTCTCTGGCATTGCTGCCAACAATCAGGAGGGTAGTGCATACAAGCAGCAGATTGCCCGAGTAACCCCCGCGCATGTGTGTGTGCATGGGGGCTTGTTAAGGGGTCCTCGCCACGTGTATGTATTCCTAAGAATCCATCATCCACTGAGAGCTCCCCTCTAAGAGAAATGATAAAATCTGACAGTGGGATTTGTAAATAATCTTAACTAAAAGGCAAGTAGTCTAATACATTATAGCCATCACTACACATAATTGCAAAAAACATAAAAGATCAAGCCAAAACCCTACCTCGTTCTACCCTACCCTTCCATATACTTCTGCGCTTTAGAGTCAAGAATGACTAACCAGAGTAAGTCATTCAGATGCAAAATCAGAAATCGCACTCATAGTTTAATATCAACAAGGCGTGAGCAGTAAGCACAGGGGCTGCAGGCCAGGACAGCACCAACTACGGAGTAGGCCGGGTCAAGCGCATTCAGGAAACTGCCTTGAGGAGCTACCAGACGACTCCAGACATTAACCGATATGTAGCTTTTGTTGCTGCATCCGAATAAAGATATGACATATCATTTAGTGCATGCACACAAAATAGTATTCATTTTAATCTATAGGTCAAATTTCTAAATGGTTAACTAAGACCCTGAAATCATCTAAATGCAACAGACCTTTATGGCATTTGCTGTCATAAAATTGTTCTGGAATGCAGAATATGATGGATTCTTCAGACTCTCAAGATGCTGAATATGTTGGACTCCAAGCATGAACTCCTTGTGAAATTTTACAATTATGGGATCCAAATAGTCTAAAGTCAGAATTATGTTTTAACATATTAAAGAACAATGTAATGAGGTAAAAGACTACCACCTCAGTTTTTTCTTGTGGTAAGCTTTGTTAATTAACAATGGAGTTTTGTATTAGTATTTAAAGGAAGATAATTTCCATAAATATCAGGCTGTATAAAACTTTGTAATCATAAATTTTCATATACAAGAGGAAATGAAATACCAGTGACTTACTAGAAAGTTTTGCTTGATTTGGGCAGATACATGTAAATTACAGGTTGGATAACAAGTTGACTGTTTGCTTGTGACCTTGAGCAAAGCATTCTATCTCTGTGTGCTTCAATTTCCTCACTGTTAAATGGGGATAATGAGAGCACCTACTAGAGAGGGTAAGAGTGAAGTGAATTAATCTACAAAAAGATCTCAAGAAAGGGCCTGGCACTTAAAACCGCTATAAACATGTTCGTCGCCACCACCTCCACCAAACATTTGAATTACTACTGCCCCTGTGTACACAAAGGCAAAATTGGGCTCGTCTCAATTCTTTTCTTGGTAAATAATGGCAAGGTTGGAGTTATGGATACACAATCCTTCATGGCCTTAATGAAGCCAGGATACTGAGTCCAACTAAGATACTGAGTCCACGTGGAGAAATAACCTGGCTCTGGTCTCGAAATAAAACAAGGAGGAAAAGCTGAGTATTAGGACTGTCAGCGTGCTAGTCATGGAACTCGGAAGGTGCTGGAAGGAGGAAACTGCACCGTGGGCTTACGAACGAAAATTCTAATAATGGCTACCATGTATCTAGTGATTACAACCCTCTATGTTGGGATATTATCTCCTTCCATTGTCATATTAACCCAGTAAGGTATTTTTCAAATAAAATAAGAAAAAACAGGACCACCTGTAGCTGCAGGGAACTCTCACTACTTAGTGGTGAAGATGTGAGGCTCTTCTCGAAATGTCTGCAGATTTCACTTTGAACTCTCACTGCCATTTAACACTTCTTAATGCCTTTTCCGTTGAACTGCTTTTAATGTGACCGTGGACTTCTTCCAGTCATAAACTCGGGTTTTAAACCAAACCACCCACACCGCTGGGTCCGGAAATCCTACTTCGTTTTCCCTCCAGGGCAATGGTGACTCGGTCTTCTTCGTTGTAACACTTACAAGGATAGTAATAAAGTTTTGTGATCCCAGAATGCAGTTTCTGTTCAGTTGATTAGAAACCATACATAAAGCACATTCACAGTGAAGAGGCTTCAAGAGTCTCAGGAGGCCGGACAGACCCACAGCCAGTGCCCACCCCGGGAAGACGCCCTCAGTCACACAGCCAGGAAGCTTGCTTCTTTGCGCCCCCTTCGGCCAGGTGATGAGACACACGAGCAGGCCATTCTCAGCCCCTATGCTGTTTTCTGCTGTCCGAGGGCAAGTGACCACAATTTCAATTGTGTGTATAAAAAGCATTTCAAAGCCTCAACCAAAGAATCTTGATTCAAACCTCGCGTAATTGAAAATATAAAATGTGTTAAGCTGAATTTACTAAACCACTCATTTTGAGCATTTATCTTTCTTTTTCTATCTTCTTACACAGCAGCATGAGGAACTTACACAGCATGTTAGGCAGCATGTTATTAACAAATAACAAAATGGCAGGTACAATGGAATTCTGTGTGTTTACTTTGGATTGATATCTTTTCCAAGGGCTATATATTAAAATTTGCAATTCTCTAAAAATGACCTTCCTCTCCAAACAGACATGTTGCCTGCAGTGAGAGCAAATCATAAATTAAAGAAAGCAGCCTGGACCTACCCAAGTAACTAGTTAAAACACAACACTCAATCATTTTTTAAGTTCTTTATAACCAAAAGGTAGTTACTGATTCACTGAGAAGAAATAAGCCTCAGGACTAGCAAGGAGGGATTAGCAAGCGCCGGCTACTTAGATCCCTCTAACAGATCAGGGAAGAGCCCTGGGTCTGGAGCAGTGGGGAGGCTCCTGGTCAGAGCTACCCAGCCTCTCCCATCAAAGGAGCCCCACTTTTATCTGTCTGCTGTCCTGGGAACTCCCAGCAGACAGCTGCTTTCAATCAAGAAAAGGATTTTGCAAGCAATGCAAGACAAAAGCACTGTAAAAGCTTATTGAGTATGTGCATCTATAATCCTATGTATTTGCATTCTAATCCTCAAAACAAACATTTGAAATAGAGCCAGCCAGAGACCCAATCAACACCCTAGAAGGAACAAGCCTTACCTGCTCAGGGCAGAATTAGGCTAGAGGTATTTCTTTTTTAACTGCAGCACTTCATTAAAAAACATTAAACACAGTCTCTGGAGTGCGTCAGTCAGTGTCTGTCGCTCCTGTCAAACTGTTAGTTACAGTGAAATGAAAGGATGAAATAAACAACCCTTCCCAATCCTATTCATCTAGCTTGAATAATATCATTATTGAATCGTCATTACTCTGAACCAAATGTGATATATCCGTAAAACACAGCGTGGAAAAAGTAAAAATGCACATTTCCCTTAAACTTGTTAAGGTTGACCATTAAGCTCCACTTTCCTCTGACAATTGTGATTTAGATGATAACCAAAAAGGCATGAAAATGAATTGTCTATTCTGTCTCTTCCTGCTCTTTCTCTCCACACGTTATTTATGGTGGTTGTAACTCTGCCACCAATAAAGGGTGGTCGTGAATATTGTGTGAAGGCAGCAAAGTCAACATTAACTAATAAAGGCAGGGCTTATCAGAGAATAAGAGAGTTACTAGCAAACCTTGGGTTACTGAGAAAATAACACATAAATCTAGTGTCAGACTTAGATATGAATCTATGTGTGCTGACTACTGAATACGCCCAATATAGATATTTTTAAATAGATGATTAAATGAGAGAGTCAATAGGTATAAATTCATTTAAAATATCATTAACTAGATGGCCAAATCATTATGTTTAATATAAGTGTCTGTTTAGGAGATATACTGAATGATTTTAGAGGTAAGACTGATCAAGTTGACTCACACAAACTAAGCAAATAATCAAAACAAATTTAGTCCAAAAAATAAATAAATAATTAAGCTTTTCCTGTCTGCACATGAGTATATTCCAATTTCATTATGTATCATGGGTCATTCATTTCCTTAAGAAATTATTTTCTCTGGATGAAAATTTTCTTAAGTATTCTCCAAAAATAAAGTGTTATTTCCAGTGACATATATGATGTGGTTGAACATTATAAAGAACCTTTAGAGTTTTTAAATTAAAGATTTTGCCTGAATAAGAGTAGAGTCTTCTGTGTGGCTTATTATTTTCTACAGAATTGATACTATCACTTTTCAAATTAGGATCTCTTCATTTGCACACACAAAAAATCACATTTCTACATACGATGAAGAGGTAGAAATCAAAATTTAAAAGGCAGTATTATGATTACTTCAAAGATTTCAAAATACAGAGATATCAATTTAAAATCATGTACAGGATCTGTATGGCAAAAAACTACAAAATGCTGTGGAAAAAAATCAGAGAACAAAAATAAAAAGTGATTTCTTAGCAAGGTCTAGTTTTTAACATGTAGGTACATCTGTACAGTAAATTCTGTGTAAACAGGTAAATATTACTATTAAAATTCACATGGAATGTCACTATTTATTCTCCGGAGCAATCACATGTCCTGGCCTTAGACCTGGTGTAACCAAGGTCCTGAGGGTAAATCAGATAGTCTGGTGTCTCCTGTGTCTGAGACCACTAAGGCTTTGCTGTTCCTCATTCTGTATCTTCCCCTCAGTTAAATATGCTTGGTCACAGTCCAATGTGAATCAAGTGACCAACCAACAAGCAAAATCCTTTAAGTCTCAGTTATTTTCTTGAAGACGAATTTCAGATCCCTAACCAATTTGTTGTTTATCTTCCCTTATTACTGAAGATCAAATAGTGGAGAAAAGTGGATGTGTAACAGGGTGGTCCCTAAAGAAGGAGGAATGTCCCTGCCCCACCCAAGGCAGGGTGGGGCTGAGTAGGGAGGAGGACAAGTTGGAGAGGAGACTTCGAGAAGAAAGAAGGAAGGCTGGAGAGCAACCAGGAGAGCTGAGGAGACTCATGGAGCAGAGAGACATGCGAAGAAGCTGCGCCTGCCTCAGGGCCTTGCGCTTGTGCCAGGGACTTGAGGGACATGGAAGGAGACACTTGAAACAGAACTGGGTGAGAGACCCATGGGGAGGCTGACAGTGGCAGCCTTGATCTTGATTTTGATTTGCTCCTTTCCTTCCAGATTTGCCTGGCCCCTTCTGCCCCTTCCCATGGTGCCCACCAGAAGGTGCCTTAGACTTGTGGCAAGATTTGCGGCCTCAGTGGTCCTGCTTTGGGCCACCCTGTTTGGGCATCTACCCACAAGGGGATGGGTAACTTTGTGTGTTTCATGTGAAAACTGTTTCATCTATTCTTTCTCTTCTCCACTGCACACTAATTGCATCAGCGCTTTAATTGCATTAAAGTTCCTTTCCTCCGAAGGTCTTACACACTAGAGTTTGTTTTGTCTTTATGTGGCGGACGGCAGAACTTATTTAGAGAGGGCAGGTTGGGGGTTCTGGGTGCTCCCTCTCCCTGACCTGTAACAGATGGAACGAAAAGTTCTGTTGCTGCTAAAGAGTATTTCTTTCCCGACAAGGTGACCACAGTAGTAAGGGATCTTCTTCAGTCACTGATCTCGAAAGAGAACAAGAAAAACAGGCGTGGCTCCAATGAAAGGCACCAGACAAAGACGCCAACCGTCCTGGGTGCGATTTATGTCTCACTGCAAAGGCAGAACACTGAAGATAGATAATGAGGTGTCACTGTTTGAATATTTAATGAGTCAGCAAAATCTCGACTGAGGCGAAACAGGCACATTTGTAAAATTCCCCATGAGCTCCATGGCTGGCTGTGCAAGTCTGGCTCCAGTCACCCCAGACCAGACCGCAGGGCCGTGAGGGAAACGGCAGTCTCTCAGCATGCTGCTCGGAGACAACAGCACGCAGGCCGTCACCCTGCCCGGCTGCACGGAATACCAAGGGACGGAGTGGCGTGTCCATCCAGTGCACAACTCGCCTGGACACAGTGTGGGGGCCCCCCACTGCGGCCAGTGGCCGGGGTGTGACTGGAACGAAAAGGTGAGGGTGAGGAAGGAGCAAGTCTCCAAAAGAAGGGTACACTGGTGCAGAAAAACAGAATTACAGACGCAAAAAGGAGCGCTGAGCAGCAGAAAGAACAGTGAGGTGCACAGCAGGTGACAGCAAGCACTCTCTTCTGTATTTTAACATCCCGACGTGAGGGGACAGCTTTACATGGATGCGGTCGGCGTGTGTCAGCCTGGTGAGAATCATCACCACTGGCACTGTCTCCACGTGCCCGAGCTGGGCTGGCTACTCCTGGTGACATGTCTGGACAATGACAATCCCGTGACATTTCAATCAATAAGCCATTTGTGAGGGAAGAAAATGAAACCTGGTAGTTCACTGAATACTTTGCAGGGACACATTCCAGTAAGATCAAGAAAATACCAGCTTAAACTAAAAATTCAGCTTGCTTTTCTGATGACAGTAGTTTGGGGAAAAAACAGCCCAGCGAGTTAACAGCGGACCAGCCTCGTAGAAATGCTCCTCAGCGCTGCGCTGAAGCACAGAGGCGCGCCTGGGCCGAGGCAGGCGCTGCAGCAGCACCCCTGCAGGTCACTCAGACAGGTGGCGGGAGGCCCGTATACCATCCCAGCCATTTTTCCCACTTACTTTTCCAGATGTTGTTATTTCGGTTATATCCACAGATTTCAAAAAGTAGAACACAACCCCCCTTAAAAGGGAGCCTGAGCAAGTGACTCACTCCTGACAAACAGCACGGGAGCGAGGGCACGGACATTCAAACGAGGCCAGGAAAGCCATGAGGGAATCTCCCTCCCATGCTAAGCGAGCCGGCCGCGTTTCGGTCTCCGAGGTTTCTCTACTCTCCAGCAACCCCTTAATCTCAGGTCCCAGTCAGCGCCCGATATAAAGGTGCCTGTGAACCCAGGAGGCGGGGCCACACGGCGGGCCCGCACCACCTGTCTTCCCGTGAAGGCAGCAGCTCCCTCCAAGCAGCACCAGAGAGGAAAACAGAAGTCTGCACTTAGTTGTTTTCTTCTGGAACATCCCTTTTGACCTCCCTGCATTTATTTCCAGGGAAGCCATTTTCGCCTGTGGCGGCTTCTCAGGAAAGTCCACGCAGATGGCAGCTGACCCCCGAGGCCCTTCTGAGTTCCGCCAGCTGTGTAGCTGCCACCACCCAGCACACGGTGCACAGGAGGTGCCGTCTGTCTTACGCTGGGTCTCCCCTTGACCGCGTTAGGAACTCAGGGCGAGGCCTTCCGGCTGCTCTCAGGCCCCCCCAAGCCCGGAGCGCAGGGCTGGCAGCCCACAGGCGCAAAGCAAATCCTCACTGACTCCCAGCACCTGCAGCAGACCGCAGCCCCTTCAGGGGTCACTTTTTGGCTTCCGTGTCCTTATCCGCACAATCAGC
This sequence comes from Scalopus aquaticus, assembly GCA_004024925.1. NCBI lineage: Eukaryota > Metazoa > Chordata > Mammalia > Eulipotyphla > Talpidae > Scalopus > Scalopus aquaticus. The sequence continues at coordinate 58,748 of PVIJ01008994.1, read as the reverse complement.
TGGACCCCCAGCACAGGGCTCCCCTCACTTACTAGTTAAACCAGCATTTGGAACCCCCACTAATGCCCAACACTGGACAAGAGGCTTAGGGGCTTATGGTGACAGGGTCACAAGAGTATTTCCTTCGCAGAAAAGGTTTTATTTTGCTTGTTTTAAATCAAGAAGATAGATTTCCGCACAAAGCAGTCCCCTTCATTAAAAATTTAATGTTAATAAGGAATGTTTATCAAGCTTCCACATAAAACTTACCTAGGAAAAAAAATGTTTTAAACAAGAATGTTCTAATTGAAACAAACCGGCCACTATTTGATCTGGGAAATTCAAAACATAGTGAATACACCAGTAAAATGATAACAGGCATTTTGCCCAGCTTTCTAAGGGCACCACTTTTCTAAGGGCACCACTTTATAAAGAAATCAGTTTTCTTTTTTATTGTGCAAAATACTCTCTTTTGTGTAACATTACGGTGTTTGAAACTTTCAAGACAGATTTGCAACAACAAAAAGTTCCTGCAAATGTTGAAGAAAATCATGATCAAAAAGTCAGATAGTATAATACGTAAGGTTTATACAATATATAAACCTTCCAACTGGAACTTCCATCTGGAAAGCAGACAAGGGGGGCGCGCTCACAAAGGGAAGTCGGATGCAGCGCTCGAAAGCTGTGTCCTCACCGGTACCGGGAGCTGCGTTCTTCCCGAGGAGGAGAGGACGGGGCGAGACGCAAAGCGACAACCTACATAACAAACAGTAGCACCCACTGACAGGGCACGAGGGGATGTGGGGCGTGACCCGGACAGAAGCAGCCTGGCAGAGTGGCAGTGACAGGCAGGCAGACAGGCGGGAAGACAGACAGAAGGGCAAGTGCAGACTCCCTGTGACACAGTCTCTGCTGGTCACGACTCACGGGCTTGTCTAAGCGCTAGAACAGACAGAAAATCAAGCCCTTGTTCTGAAAAAGTCTCTCAGTCTGTGCAGACAACATGCATAAGCCTAAGGGGGGAAAAGAGGCTTTAACTGAAGAGCCTAAGAGCCAGAACGTGGTCCCGCAGCCAATGGTGACCCCTTCGACGCCTCCAGGAAGGAGCGGCAGGGCCCATGCAAATCCATCCGTAGATGGCACGCAGGAGACGAAAAGCAAGAGGGAGAGATCAGAAATAGGCAGATAATTCGTAGACCAGCTGCAAAGGATTTGGAGGGATCAGCTCCTGGAAGAGATTAGTGGGGCAGGGCAGAGGTTGAGACTAGGGAGGCACTGTCAAGAAAAAGCTGGCCCTACTGGCACATTCAGGTCAGCCCGGAAAAGAAGCGTGGAGAAGGACGGCTCCCAGCGCGCGCCTTAGTGAAGGGCAGTGGAGAGGCCACTGAAGGCCCAGCGTGAGGGAAGATGCGGTGGTTTCAAATGAGCTAAGAGACACCTCTAGAAATAAGCCGATGGAGAGCACATTCCAGGCCAAAACTAGCAGCTACCATCTGCTTAGCGATTTGAAAACAAACAAATCTAAATCCGAATTGAAAGTTAATAGCTAAAGTAAGTGGCCCCCAAAACTTCTGCATTGTTTAATTAAAACTATCTACTGCTGTTCCCCAAGTGGGGAGGTGGGGGTGGAGTTAGACAGCGCGGCTCTGTACACCGGCTGCAGGGAGCAAGAGGAGAAGAGCAGTAACTGGCAGGAGAAATCAACACAGCAGGGCCACTGAGGCGAAGGCTGCCACAAAAGGCCCAATCCCCTGGCCACTGTCGGTGCTGTTAATTAAAATCTCCAGAAAAGTCCTCTCACTTTAATTGGTAAACAATAAAGTTGATCTCCAAAAGCTCTAAGAAGAATGCTTTCACTCATGCTTATAAAATAGGTACAGGAGAGATCCCATTTCCCTGAGAAAACAAAGGGAGAAGAAATAAAGGAATTTTTGAAACTGGAAAAATGTTTCCAAATTCTGGGAATTCTGGTCTTGTTGCTGCTTGATGCTGAGCAACATCTCTATTTCCCCTTTAGTAATCTATGGACTTATTTTCTAAATACTCATGGGTAAAATTTATTTTCTAATTCTTTAATTTTCTTTTTTTTTAAGATTTATTTATTTATGCATACAAGCTGGGGTACAGGCCAGAGGTGTGGGGCGGTGACAGGGTTCATCAGAGACAGTGTGGGGAGCAGAACAGGCAGATTGACTGAAACACGCTACTGAGGGGAGCAGCGGGCGAGGCAGGAGAGGTCTGCCGTGCCATGTGGGAATCTCCCTGGCTGGGCGTCGAACTCATGTCACCGGGGCCGACAGCTCCACAGCGCAGCATTTAACCGCTGCGCCATCAGGGAGGCCCCTAATTCTTTAATTTTCTTTGGCAACAAACAGTAACATAATAGTTGCTAGTTTATTTGTTTCAGAAGTTTCCAAGAGCCACTTAAATTAAAAGGACCATCTTACCTATTATAGCATCAAAGAGACCAAAATAAGATTGTTATTCATTTCAAACAACAGGGAGTAAAACTGACAAAAAATGGCCAGAATCATGCACATTTGAATAAGGTAATCAGAAAAACAACCAACTTCATGAGTAAATGAAAGATTAAAAATACACTGAACAATGTTATAAGAAGATAAAAATAAGTGATAATAAACTTACATTAGCTTGTTTAAAAGAATGTTTTTCCTCACTTTTTTTTTTTAATGGTATCAAAGTGAAAAAGCGCTCATTGCATGGGTGGAAAGAAATAAAAGTGACCACCATCCGACTAATCAAGTCACATAATCTCCGAGTCTGAAAGAACATTACATCAATCCATGCCATCTGACCACTGGTGGGATACGTCCAGGAGAGCAACAGATCGTCAAGGTAGTCACAAAAAGTCCAGCAGTTAAGTCCCTGTTTAGCAAAGGCCACATATAAGCCAGATGGATCAGGGAAAGCAAATCTATTGGGTGAAAGAAACCCACAGTTGTTTACGGCAGCATATTTGCAGTTCCACATGCCCACAGATTTCAGCTTACATTTATCTTTTCTCCCCCTCTCTTGAAGATGACAAGTTACTTCCAGCCAGTACGAAAATGTTTTTATTCTTGCAGTGTTCTCTATGCGACTGAATATGAAGGATGTGCAGGCTACGAATCGTGACTGACGGCCAGTGCAAGCCCAGGAAAAGGACTGAAGTTACTAAAGGCATCATTATAAACAAGATGTATAAAGCAATCACAAGCAAAAAGACTGGCGTGGGTTTGTAACCAGTCGTAAGTTATGTATTCGATAACCAGCGTGTAATGGATGATCCAGGCTTGCCACGGTAAGTACATTTTAAACACAGTAATAACAATCCATTTCTTTTATCACAACCAAACTTGCTGATAACTAAAAAAACCCCATTACACCTTATTTGTCTTCTAACACCTCGGTCTTTGGACTTTCAAGTATAACCCCAAGACCCCATTACTGAGCATATTAAAACACTCCTGTGTCCCTTAAGGAAATGATGGGATACAGTGGGGGGGGGGTGAGAGGGGGAGGGACTGCATTTTTGACAATGCTTGTCAAAGTAAAATTACAGAACAAGTTTACTTTAATGGCAGAATCATAATTCAAACATATTCTGGATGATTCCATTCTTTTCCATCAATTTCTATTACTCTGGAATGTGTTTTACATATTGACCACATATATACAAGGCAGAAGGATTTCTATTTCAGGTTGAAAGAACCTCAAGAATCTTCTAAGGCTATTTCCTTCTTATAGTCATTCATTTATGATTTCTTGGAGAGGAAATATAACCATCATTGGTACTTTCCCCCTTTCCACTATGGAGAAAAGAACGAAGAAAGGAGAGAGGCTGTTAACTTTTATAAGAGATTGGGTTTCATGAGTGTATCTTGGCTGATCTCACCAATCCACTTCCCTCACTGTCCTTGGGGAGTCTGGTGGGTATTTTGTGTAGCAAGACTAAACCTACTTCAGAAAAACACCCAACGGTTTACATACATATTTGTATTAACAGGATAAGGTGGAAAGGTGAGCTCTTTTTCTAATGGAAAATTCCAAAAAAAGGAATAGATCTTAACCATATTTATTAAAATCAAACCAAAAAAATTACAAGAAACATGGGAACAACGTTCTCTATGAACACATGCAAGTCTTCCTCCACCGGCCTGAGAGGAGGATGGAATGAGTGAGGCGGGCAAAGCACTTGGACTAGAAGCTGGCATGCAGGACGCTCTCTGTGCTCGCTTTTACTATTACACTCAGCAGGTGCACAGCAGTTACCAGTTGCATGAGAGCACTGAATGAATAAATGAATGAATGAATGAATCTATGTGAGAGGGAAGTTCTGACTAAGGTAGTAATTTATTGAATAACATGATGATAGTTAGTTGGAAAATGCTGTGGTTGAAGCAATGTAGAGAGAAGAGTCCATTTCACCCCATCAGCGTGAATCCTGGGAAAGAAAGTAACACACAGGTCCTTAGCCCCGGGTAATATTTGTGCCTGAACACCCAGAATGTAAGGATCTCATTCAATAGCAACGGGTCGTCATCTGCGGAGGGGACAGCAGAGCGTGCCTGTACCTTCATATCAAACAATGCCACGAATACATTAAGGTGTCTTAGATCTTTAAGTAACCTTTTTGCAGTTCCCCTAAATGTTTCCAGGGTAGATTTTTTCCTGCCAGCCTTATTTACAGGGACTACAGCTTGTACATAACTGTTTTGCTTAATGGGCCTGAACCAAGTATGCAAAATGCTCATCAGATCATTGGCTCAATGTTCACTTAAATGAGCCCAGAGCATAAGTTCTGGGAAACATGAGGCAGAAAATGACACAAATAAAACTGCGATGAGCCTAACTCTTTCAGATCCCTAAGTCAGTGCCTAAGCTCCTCCCTCATTCCCAGAACAGATGCCTCCAGATCATCCTAACTAGGAAGCAAATCCTAAAACCCCGCATCTCCAGCCACAGTGTTTGCTGGGGCTTTGCCTGGAATGCACGGAAATGACAGAAGCGTGCATGCTATTCTACCTTCCAGGGAGTCGCCACCAGCAGGCCCTGAAGACCACAGCACCACAGCTCTCGGGAGAGCAGGAAGCCTCACTAGATGACATCACCACTCGCGTCCAAGGAAATGCTGCTTTTAGACCAAAGTCCACCCTGCTCAGTTCTGAATGTTAAAAATAGAATAGTCTCCCCGCCGGGAGCGCCTTTCCTACCAGTTTCCGCAAGTATTTCACCCTATAGTTTCCCCATTGTAGCCCATTCGGTTTGTTCCAAATGCCCCAGCAAATTCTGGACGTAAAAAGTATAGACCAAAAATCCACTCCCAGCGAGGTGCTGAGGGCCACCCTTACCCTCTGCCCTTCTGCTTCCCAGCAGTGGATTCTTTCCAAAGCCCCCAGGCAGCTATTCCTGCAAAACTAGAAGCTCAGACTCCACTCCCCCCAAAATACAGCACTACCAAGTCAGTTCAAGCTATTCATATATAATTGTACAGAAATATTAGCCAGCAGAAACGTTCTCTAACTCATGGATATTCAGTTCAACAGTATGACCCTAAAAGGAAACAAACTCCCAGATGTAGCTGGCTCCAAACAATCGACCCTGAGAAACCACCACGCAGTGTGGACAAGAGCAGAACAGCCGGGAACACCATGCTTATCTAACCCACAACAGTATGCAGAATTTCAAAAAGGGCTAGGGTGAAATCCAAGTTTCCAGAGTCTTAAAAGAGTGATTCTCTACACAATGTTGGAGAAAATGAAGATGAACGATGCCAAGTGTCTCGTTGCCTCCACAAAGTTTGACCTTCCATAAGCTCCTGTAACTAACTGAATAGCTATATATCATAACTGCATGGAGAAAACCTGCCACGGAGAAACCTTGATTTCTCATTAACGAAATGCTGGAAAGAGTACTTTTATTTGGAAGACTTTCTAGAGAAATGGACACCACCGACTCTAAGAAAAGCAAAGCAAAATGTTGAATTCACTTCTGAATCTCTGAACCAAAGGTCAAGTTTTTCCTCCGTTTGCTAGTTTTGTGTAGCAGTTGATCTCCTGGCTGGTGCAGAGATCGAGCACTGGAGTTTTCTGACTTCTACTTTGCTTCACTAAGGACCCTCCACATGTTGGGTGCTGTCCCACCTCCCAGTGTTAGCAGTTCCCAGCCCCAGGGGGAAGCCCGGAATCAGCGCAGAGCTCCCCGCCGCCATCCCTTTCCTCCCAGAGGGGAAGCTGATGGGAGCTGGGGCGAAACTGAGCGCCACTGGATCCTAAGCACCCAATATGTACCTGCTGGGCTCTTTTCTAGAGAATTTCTGAGTACAGCCTGCCCTTGGCACAGCCTTGCCTCCTGCGGTTTGTTCGCTTTCTCCCTCTCTCCCTACTCCTGTGTAAATAAATCCTTTTTACCTCTCTGTAATCCCTCCATGCTTAAGCTAACAGGTGAGGACTCACCCACCGGGTCCTCCCAGCCCCCCAAGTTTGTCCCATTTCACTAGCAAGGGTAACTCCCAACAATGTGTTCATTTTGCTCTAATTAACTACACAACAGGTTCAGTTCGCCAAGGCTTAGTATCAGGCAAAGGAAGTATGTGTTCACATCTACATACATGTGTGCGTTAAACACAAAGAAAATGTAACAAACAAATAAATGTATGTTAATGTCTATTTTCATATATCTCAGTAGTTTTCCATTCAGTAGTGGCATTTCATCTACTACCCTAGCTGATGATTAAAAAATGCATTAAAAAGTCATTTCACTGGAAACAATGAGGAAGAAGATACAAGTATAAAACAGATAATGAAGGGAAGAGTAAATAGTTAATGGGGACTGACATTTTTTCATCCTAAACTGATATTTAAAATTTTTATGATGCACATATATTTTTATAACTAAGGTCAAAATCTAGAGAGAAACTGAAGCATTTATATTCAAAAACCAAGGGTAACCTACACTCTTCACAATGAAATTATTTTAAAGAAAGGAGTTCTATAAGCATTACAATAAAGCTATATGATAAAATGCTTTAATACTGTTGTAAGAAGAGTACTGCTTAGCTGCATAATTTTGTATCATTCTACATACAAAAGATGTACCTTATCACACTACCTAGATGCACAAAGAGAATATATTCCAATGACACATTTATTAGCACCTCAACTGTCAAAGGCATAAAACCAGAGGTAAAAAAGAAAAAAGGAATATATTCTTGCAAATGACCTGTGAGTAAAAGAACAAGTGATTAATGAAAATATCAGTTCTGATGGTTGTATCAGGAAATGCCAAATAAGCTTCTAAAAGCCTTGGCGGGGGGGGG